>QUSF01000008.1:12316972-12593333 GCA_003676055.1 Chloebia gouldiae | reverse complement strand
CCGGGCTGCGCGGCGCGCCCCGCTCCGGGAGCCGCCAACGGCAGCACGGCCGGGCTGCGCGGCGCGCCCCGCTCCGGGAGCCGCCAACGGCAGCACGGCCGGGCTGCGCGGCGCGCCCCGCTCCGGGAGCCGCCAACGGCAGCACCGCCGGGCTGCGCGGCGCGCCCCGCTGCGCTCGCTCCGCTGCTGCCCGGCTGCGCCTGGGAGGCGATCGGACTTGGGTTTCTCTAGAACATCTTGGGAAATGACATGGGAGGCCATCAGGCTGCCCTTCTGTTTTTTGGAACATGGTCCCGTTTTAGGAAATGTGCGTTCTAGGAGATGCAGCCTATTATACAATCTTCTCTGCTTTTGTGCCTTTTCTTCCTCAAAGCACCAGATGAGACGGGAGGTAGTTCATATAACATACAAGCTTCTAGGAAGAGCTGCTCAGAATAACCAATCTGGCTTAGCACCAGAGAATATAGAATGATTCCCTTTATCCCTGTGGGCAGGGAAGCTTGCATGGCTTTCTCTTCCTTGGCTACTTTATTCTGTGGAGTGTTATGGAGATGGAAGTGTTCTGAATCTTTTAATGAAGATTGTAGGTCTTTGGCTTATCTTATGGAGATGGAAGTGTTCTGAATCTTTTAATGAAGATTGTAGGTCTTTGGCTTATCTTTGTGCACACGGTCAGCTTCCTTCACCTTGCCTGCGTCTAGAAGTCGATTTGAGGTGGTTGTGCTACAGCATGTCAGAGCAATAACCCCTTTGTAGCTGTAAGCTACAAAGGTTTCTCACATCATGATACTTGGGTAGAACATCATCAGATGTGTTACTGAAGTAGAGAGAGAGCACATCCTTCTTTTTATGGCCATGCAGCAGTGTCTGGCAGTTTCAAGCAGATTGATACCCTGGTAAACCGTGTTAGTACACAGTCTGCTTTCAGTCTACCTCCAGTACTTGGTTCCAGGTTCTCTGAATGGTACAGGAGAGTTTATAGAGTTAAAGCAGTCTATGAGTTTAAACTTCTAACTCAGAGCAAGGTGCAAAAAGAGAACATGGAAAACAAATTAAAAAGAGGAGAAGAAAGGATGAAGCAGGAGGTTTGATAACTCATACCTACTTACTCCTAGATCAGGTAGTTTTAGAGGTTGTGTGGAGGTGAAAATACTTTTGAGACACCTGAGTGGAAGCATCAGACTTTGGTACCACTGTATCCGTCTGAAGCAGTATTGATTTCAGTAGTAAAGCCCAAGCAGAGCACTTGACTCGGTTATTTCCACCACTGATGGTAATGTTTAGAGCTGTTAGCAGGAGAAGGGTAAAGTGCTGTGTTGACAAGCCCCGCCTGTGGGATGGGAGGTGTTCTAGTGATTGTCAAGCTGAATAGGATACCATACTGAAAACCATATTCTCTCTGGATTGATGCCTAAGTGGTGTATGGTATTTCTGAGTGCAACTTTGAGGCCACCAGTGTTATGAAAGGCTCTGGAATTTATCTGCAGAGATGAATGCTGTTCTGGTTGACCAGTAGTACTGTGATGGGAGGTGCAGTTCCAGCTTCACTGTGGGAATTTAGCGAGATCTAAATTTCACCCTTAAGATGTCAGTGTTTTTTTCTTTTCATAGATGAAGCAGGATAATGGTCATCCTTTGTAAAGTACTTTGAGGTCTATGGATTAAGAATGCTATATAAGAGCTCAGTGATGTTTACTGTAAGCACTTTATGTAACATCAAGAACAGATGATAAAACAGGACAGGAAGTAACTATTGGATTTAGACTTGTCCTATCGCAGATATGAATTTAGAGCTGAAAAAGGAAATAAAGTGATTTCAGTCTGTGTGTGCTCATAACTGCTTATATTTAGGTGGATTATATATGTAGATATGTAACTGTAGTAAAAAGTGCTCTTTTAAGCAGCTCAGGTAAAATCAGGAGAGCATGTATAAAATACACAAGTTAACATCTTTGCAAATATTTGTTGTTTATGTTGTATTAAGGGGAAATACTCCTTTCCTAGCTCCTAAAGAAATTAGGCTATGTGAATCAAAATTTAATGCAGACTTCCATTTTAGAGGTGACAAGTAAATAATTGTATAGATTTCTTGCTTTTCAAGGAATGAAGGGTCAAAAGCTTCAGGCTTCTATTTATCTTACTGTGTGAAATAAGTGAGTAGAATAACATACTGTAGGCTTCCTATTCTAGCCCCAAAATGTAATTGCAGTACTTCTGTGCAGTGCTGAAGAATGAGCTAAGGTCATGACAACCAAAGGATAATTCTTACTGTCAGCTCTCATACGGTTCTTGCTTTCTTTGTCCTGGAGAAGATTTATCACTTTCTTGCAAGCAATGTAGCTGGATACTTGAAAAGTTGATTCCACTCTCCAACCAGCCTCTGCTGCTCTGTTCTGTGTCAACAGCAAAAGGCAGTTTGCTTGCCTGAGTTACGTTATGTAGTCCCAAACTTGAAAAAAACCCATTAAATAGAGAAGAACTCTGAACTGACTGATGTAAAGAGAATCAGGATGTGTAAGTAATAACTATTGCTCTACAGTTTTTTGTGTCTACTAATGCTATGTAATGAACATTATCTCCTGTAGCTATAGGGATAACAGTATTCCATGTGCTAGTCTTTCAGAGACAGTTGTGGTAGATTTAGAGATTATTTAAAATTTATCTAGCATTTTGGTACAATGAATTGCTTTGCAAATCTGGATTAGACTATTGCTCTGAAAATATTAAATATTGGACATTTACTAGTGAGGCTAGTGAAGCACAGTAGTTTTAAATGCTGTCTTCAGTTTTTTGACCAGTGGTAAGGAACTGACATTAGAGTGTAAAGAACAGTAGTGTTTTTCTTTGAGTTACTGTTATATATATATATGTCTGTGTGTATATGTGTGCATATATAATACATGTATTAGAAATACATGTATATATGTAAAATATACTTCCTAGATGAATGGAAACATTCATCTAGGCCATATCTTGCTCAGGTAAATGTTCTCATTTGAATGCACTCAGAGTGTGGCAATAACTCAGGGGCAAAGGGGCAATTGTTCAGGAGTAACCTAAGTAGAGTTGATCCTGCCACGGGAAGAGATTAGCTGATCTCTGCAAAATTCACAGATTGTCCAACAGAGTGTGTTCATGGACAGAAATTTTTGCAAACACAAAGCAACAGTGAACTATAGAAGCTTGCCTGTAGGATGGTAGACAGGCTGATAGTGTTTAAGCTACACAAGTTTCCAGCACTCTTTAGCTACAACACAGCAGGAAAAATGTTGCTTTTGAGAAAAAAAAAATATCTGTCTCTGGATGTTATGTAAGTAAATTGTATTGTACTGCTTGAGTCACCATCCCTGGAGGTATTTAAAAGGCATGTGGTCATGGTTCTTAGGGACAAGGTTTGGTGGTGGACTCAGCAGTGTTGGGTCAGTGATTATCCTAAGAGTCTTTTACAAACTAAACAATTAAATGATTCTAATTAGCACCGTTTGTTGAGGTCAGTAGTGCAGGACTGCTGTCACCTGTCACTCCCAAAGCGAGGTGTGCTGTTCTGTGATGGCTGTGCATATGGGACCTAAGGCCATGTGCTGCCTCTTACCTGAATGAGGTTGGTATCCAAATATCAAGAACTCCAAAATACCTGCTGGTTTCTCCATATAGAACTTCTGAGCTTTTGATGGCATGCTTGGAATCTTCCCAGTACTAGTGGTACCACAAAGTTACTTGTCATTCTTCCCCCAGGCAATAAGAAGCCTAGTTAAAATAAAAATTTATAGGAAATAAAAATGACCTAATTTAAATGGCATTTTTGCTTCAAACTGCTGTTATACAGAATTAACCTTTCATTTATGGTGATGACTCAAGATAAAAGAACTTCTTTATTAGAAGTAAATTAGCAGTAAATTATTAAAACTGCAACTGTTGAAATTGATAGAGCTGCAGAGCAGCCTTTGATGATCAGTAAGTTTTAGCTGATAACCAAGCAAGAGCTTTTACTTACATGCAAGAAACCTGCAGTTTTATTGTTGGTTTCAAGGCAAGGCATCATCTTCTACTGAAAATAAGTTATTGATGAAATGTTAGTAAGTGAACTTGGGTCAAGGGCTTCCTCTATGCACACTGAGTAGGGGTTTGTCCTGTATAATGTACCTGGTAGCACCAGCAGTGGGTAAATATCAGTGTGCCTTAGGGCTCCACTGGACAGTCAGCTGTTGAGACATGACATATGGTGGGAGCTTTCTGTAATGTAGATATTAATAAATATTTCATTTATTCTTGTTTATAGTGTCTTGTTTATAAACTATGTAAGCAGGAAAATGGGGATGGGTAACAAAGTAACCATGGAAACCTGCTTTATTCTCTTTCTCTCTCTCTCTGTGGAAACACGTTGCAATAGTTATGATTTCTTCCCCTCAGTGTGATTTGAACTGGACTAATAAAATAACTCATAAAAATTGTATTTTAAGTTATTGGTTATCTGGTGACAACCAATAGGCCAATGATCAGCATAAAGAGGGACTTTGTATTCATTCTCACTGCAAGAATAAAGTATGTGCCTCCAAATAACTGTCTGTTACACTAGTAGTGAGCCATGGCTGGACAAAATACACTCCTGCATTTCTGAAAAATGGGATCTTCCAGCTTGTGATTTAAACACTTGGTAGTGCTTAAATTGTGGATGAAGTGTTTCATACTTTTTGGATGATACAGTCCATTGTCAAAATACAAGCGGCCTTTGCAGAACAACCACCTCTGAATCTACAGAACTGACAAAAAGGAATGTGAAAGGGAATAGTGTTTTGTACTTAGAAATCATTAGGCTTCAACATTAGCAGTACCAGAAAAAAGACCAGTGTAAAGGTTAATTTTCCTTTCTAATTAGTTCCTTATAAAATAACAGTTGTAAATAGAAGACATATTTTATATAATCTGATAGTTTTAAGAAACATGTAAATATGATAAAATTTGGTGATAATGCTTCACCTTTGTGTTTTAATTCTGGACTGTTATTTCAAGATGATTCTCTGTATATCAGCAAAATAGTAATTAGGCTTAAACTCAGCAGAAAGGGTTAGTACTCTTTAGTTTTTATTAAATGAACAAACTTTCAATAATTTGAAAACAGATTACTTTCTAGTATTAACTTTCTTTCAGTGATTAGATACAACATGACATCTATTATCTGAATGCTTTTATTGCCACTTGACTTACTTGAAGTTGGAGAATAATTTCTAGGAGGCTTCCAGTGGTCTGTTGTTTATTACAGTACTGCTTGTCCTGCATTCAGTCTGGTTTTAAGAATAGCTGTTGCCAAGTTTTCTGACACTTTGTTTCTGCTTTTATGGGCACAATCCTGGTTCATCAGAGGTGGATACCCACCTCTGGAAGATTTTCCCTGCCTTCTCTTGTTCCAGATTCCAGAACTGAAGGTTTGTTGATGTTTTGAACTGTCAGATCAGAGCTTTGAGTGACTTGAGCAATTGTTATAATGAATAATTTTGCAATTTCTTATTTGTGTTTTTGCCTTTTGTGCTAGTACAGGGCATTGTCTTATACAGGGTTTCCACTGCCTACAGGACTTGTTATAACAGATAGTATTTAAGCCCTGACTTCAAGTCAAGTAATTTTATAGAAACCCTCAGTATTTCACTTCTATATGAAAGATCAAACTTGATAGGAATGAAGTGTTTTGTACAGCAGGCAGAAATTGCTCCTGCAGACCAATCTTCTGTTATTTGTACTTCCCTGTAGATGTGATGCGCAAGTTCTTTCTTTTGGTTTTTGAGTCTCAAAAATTAATAGCAACAAGTTAGCACAGCTATAACTAAGTGAAAAGTTGTGGTTGAGTTGTCTCTGATTGAAGGGTCTGAAACACAAGTTCTGTGAGGAGCAGCTGAGAGCACAGGAGTTGTTCAGTCTGGAGAGAAGAAGGCTCAGGACTTTATTGCCTCCCACAACTCTCTGAAAGGAGGTTGTGGCAAGGTGAGGGTTGGTCTCTTCCAGGCAGCAAGTGACAGGAGAAGGGGAAATGGCCTCAGGTTGTACTGGGGGAGGCTGAAGTTGGATATTAGGAAAAATGTTCTTCCCTGAAAGCGTGGTTAAGCATTAGAAAAGGCTCCGCAGGGAAGTGGCTGATTTAGCATTCCTGGAAGTGGCGTGGCACTTCACAGTGTGGTTCAGTTGACAAGGTGGCGTTCAGCCAAAACCTGGACTTGATGATCTTGCCAGTCTTTTCCAGCCTAATGGTTCTGTGATTATCTGAATTTCTGATTGCAAAAGATGTATGTTGTATGCCAACAAAACTGCAGATTACACAGTTATACGGTGATTGCTCAAAGAAGATGTGATCTTATTTATGTCACCAAGTTAAAAGATATTTTGGTGCTAGGACAGAAGTTACCTGTATTATAGAATATTAACCTTTGTTGCTTTTTGGACAGTGCTTAGAGAAGGGTGTGAAGGTCAGAGGCACAGAGCTCAAAAGGGAGTGTCAGAAAGTGAGTGTCTAGTACCATACATACTCTTTGTCTCACTCAAAATTATTTTTGTGCCTAATGTTGCCTAACCACACTGTTTTCACAAATGTGGTTTTTTTTTCGTCCGCTTGTATTGAAGTGGGGAAAGACAAAAACTTGGTCCACCTCAAACTAGGAGCAGGGACACGAGGTTTTATGAAGTTATGTCGTGCATAGAACAAAGCAATGGGGAAGGCCTGAAATGAATCTCAAAATTCTTCCACCTTAACAAAAGGCTCAGAAAGCAATATTCAGGCAGAAGTATCTCACTTCAGTTGATGGTGTCTCTGAAGAGTTCAGAAGTAAATTAGAAAAATAATGACAGCTTTCATTAAGATGTTTCAGCTGTGGAAATGAATGTGTAGGAGGTACAGGCTTTTGCTAAAGCTGTAGGAGCACAGATCATTCTGGGGATCAAACTGACAAATTATTTAATCACATAAAGCTTACATATCTTTGGGCTGGTATGCTCAGTGTCTTGGATGCAGCTCCATCCTGATAGGGTCATTATCATTTCACTGAAGTAAAACAGACCTTCCAGAGCCTGTGCAGGGTGACTCCTCTCCTGTGTCCTATGGAGACACTTCAGGGCAGAGTAGGAAACACTGTTATGACTTACTTGGTAGTTCTTAAATATTTAATCATCAGTTCACAGAACTGATCTCTTGACACTTTGATTCCAGTTAATACTGATAGCTTTTTTTAAAGCATAATAACATGAATAACCGTGCATATGTGTGAGTAAATTTTAGTTCACTTTCTTATGAATCACAGAATCATTTAGGCAGAGACTGACCCCCAAGATGATTGAGTAACCCTTGACCACTCACCATGTTTTCAACTAGACCAGAGCACTAAGTGCCATGTCCATTAATTTCTTAAAGGCTTCTAGGCATGGTGACTTCACTGCCCTGGGCAGCTCTTCCCAATGCTTGACTACCCTTTCGGTGAAGAAATTCATTATTATTCTCACCTGAACATCCCCTGAAATCACTTTATTGGAGTCCTCTGAAGACTAATAATGAAATTAGTACTTGCACCTTTTTAAAGCCTCCTTTTGATGTCTGAGTTCAGTAAGGAGCTCCTTGCTCTCACATGCTGCTTTTGCTTAATTTTTTATTTGTCAGGATGGACCTTTCCTGATCATGGAGGAAGTGATCTCTGAATAGCAACCAGCTTTCCCGGACCCTTCTTCTCTCCAAGAGTATATCCATGAAGTTCTTATAAACAGGTATCTGAAAAGGATGGTGTCTGATCTCTTGATATCCAGGGCTGTGGTTCTGCTTATTGCCTTGGTCCTTCCTCTCCAGATCCTGAAGATGATCATCACATGGCTATTGCAGCCCAGGCTGCCTCTGACTTCCACATCTCTGACTAGTTCTTTGTTGTTTGTAACTATGAGGTCCAGCAGAACATCTTTCCTTGTTGGTTGGGAAGTTATCAGAATAAATCACACAAGACTATATTTTCTTCATGGTGGAAAAAGCCCCTTCTTTCTTCACATAACTTATATTTATACAGTTTTACAGATCTCGTGTGTGACTCCAGTTGGTTAGTAGCTTTCTTGCCAATTACTTTATTGGATAGTAACAAGTTGTTACCCTGTATTGATTGGTCACTCAAACCCCCGGTGTGTATGTGTAGGAAAAGTGGTTTGTGAGAGATAGTTTTCATTTTTCTATCTAATGTGTAAAGACAGTTTATACAGGTGCTGGTTGTTTTTCATCCAGGAATAGATTGTTATGCTAACAAACTGCTCACACCAGGATTGCTTTCACATGGGAACTTGCAAAGGGCTAGCCTGACAAGGCCAGCCATTGATTTTAACAGAGCAGGCCTGATTTTATAAGACTTTTCTATATAATTTTTCTACCTTGCTGCAACAGGAAGTTGTCATTAATGGACTCCGATGCTGCATTGCCTGAGTGCTGCTCTGGGATTGGGAGGTCTGTAATAGGGACACCCATCCCCAGGCACAGCTCCATGAACTCCAGCTGCTCTTTCCCAGGAAACAGGTCCCTGTCCAGGCCTTCCCATGCTGTCCTTCCTGAAGAGCCTGTATCCATCCTTCACAGCACTCCAGTCGTGTAACTGTGCAGAGAAGTCTGGCACCTCCTGTTTGTTCCCCGCGCTGCCTACACTAGAACAGAGGTGTTTCAGAGAGCCACCCAAGCAAACTGAGTCCCCAGAGCAGGCTTGAGAGCTTTTCCCAAAAGACCATTCCCCATTTATTGCTGAGTAATAAATATACTGTACAAAATACACTGTAAAATATACAGGAATGTGTGGTAATACACCTGAAACAAATTACAGAAGTGTTTTAAGTCAGCATTCTTTGTTGGGCATGTCTCTTTCTTTTTCCTACATTTTAATGTATGATCAACATTAAGGAGGTACAGGGTTCCCTTTCTGTGCAATCAGTTTAGTCCTAAGCCTTCCAAAATTGTTAGTGATGAAAGCTCCCAAATGACTGTTTAGAAGTGGATTGGATGCTAAACATGGCCTCCTTTTTTTTTTTGTTGGTTTAGCTTGGTTGGGATTTTCAGAAATCAGTATGATGTTTGTGGAAAGATGCTTAATCCATGTTTTTTTTTAATGCAAAGAAATGAAAGTGATCTCTAAAGAGATGATTTATTCTTTTATATGTAATAAACTAGTAATTATCTGTCTTATTAATTTATTCTGGGTTTGATATCATTCCATCTGTGCTTTTTTAGAGTTGTTGCTGCTAAACAAAAATGTATCAATTAAATATTTATATATGAGCACCTGGCAACCAGTTGTGCAGTGTACAGATCTGGTGTATCAGCTCACAGAAATTAGTGACAGCCTGCAAGGAGGGAAGCACTGACACAGCAGTGATCTTGCAGACCTGGTAGAAATGGACAATACATGTTGTCAATCACTAGACCTAGGAAAGGAATCAGGGAATACAAAATGGGGGAACAGTAAGGCAGAACAAACAGAGGGCAGGAGGGAAATAAAATCTGTTCTTACTATGCAAGTTGTGTGAGACAATTATTTGTCTCTGTGGTATATGTGCTTCTTCCTCTTTGCTGTTTCTGTAGACAAGATATTAGTAAGGGAAGATAAGGGCATCAACTAGTCCCATCTGACTGATGGCACTTTGTTATTTTGTCATACCTGCCTCTTTGCTGACTAGGGGGTAAATAAGACTAGATGAGATTTTTACCTCCGTTGCCATGGGGTTAGGAGGAGGAGAAAACAGGACACTGCATTATTCCTGTTGCATTCACAAATGACTCAGAAAACACGATCTAAAGAGATCCAAGAGCAATGGGCTTTGATTCTGCTTCACTTTACAGAAACCATAGTCACAACATGTACAAATAGGCTGAAAATTGCTGTGGTTTGCTTACAGAAGCACCTCCTAACTCATGCTGCCAAATGGTAAATCATAACACTGGGCATTGGAGAAGCAATTCCTTTGTATTCAGGGGAAGAGTGAAATGATGGGGAGTAGGAAGATGGTGCGTGGATTGAGTTCTGACAGTGTGTCAGGCTGGGCTTCTTGGAGGCAGATGGCATTAAAATGTCAGAGCATTAAAATAAGCATGTCAGGAACAGGATTGGACATGTAAGAGGTAATTATTCACAGAAAAGTGATATTTCTATGAAACAGATTCTGAGAGGATTTAGGATGGTTGCTGCTGTAATTAACTATGTGAAGCTTATCACTCTTTCAGCCTTGGTTGGAGACTGCCACAACTACTTTAGTTGACAGACTCAATTATTTAAATAAAGGCAAAAATGAATGGCTCTTGCAGTCCTACCTTTATGATCTGGGAAAGGAAAACCTTTGCTTGGAAAACATCTTCAGAAAGTCTCGGTAGTCAAGAACTACTTTGAAATAGGTTTCTGTTGATGATTTGGATAAGAATATTGTTCCTCAGCTCATGTTCATCATTTTTAGACCATTTGCTGTTAAAGCAGGACCATCTATTTTTTTATATCTTACCTAAGCTGATGGCCCTACTCAATACTGCAGTAATAGGTGTCTGTAAGTGAAGGTAAAAGTACTCTGGATGTTGCCTGTAGACGTTCTTTTTTTTCTAAAACAACACATCAAAGACTATGGCTTTGCATCTGAACTTAAACCAGTTTTGTTTCAGGAACACTTAGCTCTGGTGTCCACTTTTCAGTAGTCTGGCTGTAAAAAATGCTGTTGATCTAAACTGCTGGGGCTCAATTCATCCTACGTATAATGATAGCTCTTTAGGCTATCTTGTGTGTCTGCTCACTAAATCCTTGTTTTGAGACAGGATTTCTATATGGTGAGGCCAGTGCACTGGCCTGTGTGACTGTCTTCTGGACAAAGAAAGGAATCTCCCTGTTTCTGCATCCCCAGCTACTGTGGATGCTTCAAAAGAATTGTAAAGGATTCATAAATTACTTTAGGATTTTTTCTGTAAATGGGTCTTGTGTTGCTTTAATATTTTTAGTATGAGGATCTCATTCTGTTAGTTACTGTAACATTGGTCATTTAAAACCCCCCAATGTATTCTAAAGAAGGGAGCTTTTAAACAATTACTGCATTAGCCTGAGTTAGTTTAATTCACACCCATTGCTTTTACTATGGACTCTATAGATAACTGAGGTTGAAATTTGTATAGAGATTGAGTTCCTTTAGAGCTCTTTATATTCAGCTGTTTGGGAAGCTTTCCAGTACTCCTTTGGTACCTTTTGTGGTACAATACCAAACTTTTCTGATGTGATTTGCAATGTATGTCTAATGAATAGAATTGTGAAAAATTAAATGTAGTAAGTTTTGATTGGGGGGGTGGGGAATTAAAAGAAAGCATTGCACCATGTTTCCCTAATGTGATAGACAATTTCAGGCAGCCAACATTATCAACTTATGCATCTTTTGCCTTAGATTTTTCACAGGTTTTGAGGCTCTTTGTTTAAAAAATGAAAACTTCGCAGGGAAATTATTGAAACTTGTGAAAAGCAATTAGTTAGCTCTGCCTTTCTCTTTTTCTCATTTTGAGCCAGATAGATTTTTTCCTAACTTTTATAATTCCTGACACTCCTAACTTTTGGGTTTGCCCATTCAGCTCACCTGCTCAGTGCTGCGGTGTCCTTCTCTAGCTACTGTCTCAGACTAGTTCTTGATGGTCATGAAAAAATACAGCTGTAGCAAGGGTGACCATTAATTCCAACTAATTACAGTATCTGCTCCATGTCAATCAGCCCCCAGTCTGCTTTGTCACATCTCAGAAGTCCACCTCATTACCTTCACGTAGGTGGCTGGAATAGACATGGCACTGATGGACAGCATGCATGGCATTGTGGTTGACCTGAAAGCAATTGTGACATCCCTGTGTTTTCATGGTATCCTATGGGATGTGTTCCTGTACTCTGATGAACAGTTCAAGTTTTCTCTAAAAATCTCTTGAGCTATGGTTACGCATCAAACACCCATGGAAATACTGAAAATGTAAACCCCTATGGTTCATGCAGGTTGTTCACTGTTACTCAGTGCTGTGGCTTGTTTGAGTGGGATAATGGTGGTGAGCTCTGCTCATTTTGGCAGAAGAAGGTGGTGCATGTGTTTCCCTGCCTCCCAGGGTAAATGTTTAGATGCAGTTACAAATTATGAATAATTGGCTTTACCCCTGGAAGGGTGACTTTGAGGGTGGTTCTTATTCTCCTTGCAGTGGATTGATTTAGGTTGTTTACAACCTCCTTGTCATCTTTGTTTTTTTCCTATGGTGACATATTATGTTTGTAGGCTGTCATTATGCAATGTTTCATATCTATAGATGGCAACCCTATTTTCATACATAGTTACAAAAGTATAATGGGAAATGTGATAAGCAATTTTCTGCTGTGGTGCAGTCAAGTACTAGCTTATATGATTCAAGTGTCAGGGGAGGACAAGACAGGATTTGGAACTAGGTCCTGGTGCAGCATTGCTTGATTTTGTTTAATGTTTTGTGTTTTTTCACTGATTGCTTTTTATACTATGCACAGTCTTGATAGTCTCTAGCTTAGCTGTCTTCACCAACACAATGTAGTGTATCCTTGAAACCTTATTGTTACTCTTACAGAATGCTCTGTCCTCTTTTAGCTTTTGTTGCTGAGAACCTTTGTTCCTGGATAGAGTGCTACAGTGTGATGATGTACATGGAATGGTCTAGTTGGTATTTAGTACTGAACTCTTTTCACTATCATGGGCCACTAACATTCTGCATACTTCTACCCTACTCACTACTAATCAAGTTCAAATTTTGGGCCCTGTGAGACTGAGAGATCCAAAAGATTTCATTGTGAAGATGTGGGAGGCCAACTAGGGTCAGCAACCCTAACCCTCAAATATAATGAATCTTTCTACATGCAGGTTGAAGATTCATCTTTCCAGGAGTTTAATTTATTTGGTAATAAAGTCACACCTTGGTAGTGAGCACCCACCCCAACTAAGGGCCATGGTATCACCTTTTTGTCCATGCATTTTGGAAAATGTATTCAGTCTCCCTTTGTGCCATACTGTTGTGCTGTACTGCACACACATTTTTCCCTCTCTGTTGAGTGAATGAGCCACAGAGTATGGTGGGTTCAGTTTTGGTTTTTTGTGGATTTGTTTGTTCATAAGACATAACCACAGTGCATTCAGATAGTGTAGCAATGGGTCTAGGATAAAAGTGTTTGTAAAACAAGCAATAATGTTTGAACAAGCACAGACTTTCAAATAAAATACAAATAAGAACACTTACCAATGCCTGAAATTGACTTTGAAACAAACAGAGGTCTTCTGAGAATTATTTTGAATAGATGTGGTATCCTGGATCACACATGACTTGCAGAGAAGAAGCTATGTTAAGATGACATTCAGTGTAAGTTTCTTGTGTGACAGAACAGAATCTGCATTTTAACCATGACAGTTATGACAAATCTTGTTTAATTTGGTATCTGATGCAATATGGCTTTCCATGTATTTATTTCATGCCTCAGTGTCTGTGAAGCTTTACTGAACCTTATTAGATCAGATTGTATATTTGAAAGGTATTTTCCTCTGCATTTTAAGACTGATTGCAACATGGTAATTTATCAGCCTTGAAAGTAACTTTCCCAAATATGCAGAAGAAAATCATATCTCTTTAGAAACATCTGGAAATTTGTTAGGAAAAAAACTTTAGCATGAGAAACGTCAGTGGAGAATTCATAGATAAGCTGAAGGGTCTAGAGAATAAAGTACTACTACCTGTGTTCTTCCTATATGTTCTTTCACTGCCCCCCCCCAAAGAGATATTTGTTCATACATTGATAATAATGACACTTTGGACTTAAATCACTTTCTAATTTCTAGGTGCTGCACAGATTTTAATTAGTGGTTCACCTTGTTTCCAGTCGGCTCATTCTCACTGAGTCAGAACACATTATTCCTCAGTATGCAATATTTCAGCATAATCAACTTTGAGCTTGAGAACAGTCTACAATCAGTTCTTTCTACTGTATAGGCAGTTCTTAACAGTTATACATGGCAAGGTCAGTTGCATTTGAATAATTATGATATAATTTGAAAACATAATTACCATATGGGTAGTAAATCCATTTCCTTCCTAATCGGTCAAATGTCAAATTTCTAGGATACACTTAATTTCTGTCTCTCATTACTTCTTCACTCTGCTTTAATTTTCATAAATAGAGTCTTGTATTTTAGTTTTATAGGAAGAAAATGATGCTGAAAAGAAACAAAATAGTATGCTCGGGTTTTGTCCTTCTGCAGTTCATCTCCACATTAAATTCTTTTCACAGTCTTTTCTCCAGTTCTGCAAAGTTGCTGATGAGCAGAAGTAAGCTGCTTGCAAATGGTGCCAGCACAGTTAGATGGATTCTTATCTCTGTTTGCTTTGAGTGCGAGTTCAATCACTCAGCTATTAGATGAAGCTGATGTTAAAACTTTGGGTCCATATGAAGTGGTTTGGGGAGTTTGTTTAGTCATGTTATTTCTGTTGTTACTATCAGAATCATGATAACTTCAGAAAACCTAGGATTTGAAGATGGACATGTCAAACAATTAGTTTCATATTATAACAGAGGTCAATAGAGAATGTTTGACATAGTCATGTGCTGTCAATAAAACACTTTCTTCTATCTTAGTTTGGGACAAATTTGGAAGGGAATTTCCCAAAGGGATATTCCCCTAAAGAGCAGAATTCAGCGACCCCTCCCCTAACAGGTTCAGGAGATAATCTTATTAGAGAAAAGTGGAAAAAACTGCTTATTTAACAGAGTATTCACAGGCATGAAAAAGTGAATAATATTAAGCAATGAAACCCCTCATTGTTCTGAAGAGATGGTAAAATCAGAAAGTCCTCTGTGGTTCAGAGGAAGAGTCCTTTTGTGGGGTGTGGCTTGGCTCACTCAGTCCCTATCAGACCCGGCGTCCAGGCTGCAGAGCAGCTTGAGGGTTGGAGGGGGGCCCTAGGCAACTGTCCTGGTGTTCTGGACTGGAGAGAAACTGAACAATTCCAGGGAAGAAACAGCCCTGGGAAAGCCTTTTTTGCCATATCTAATGAGGAAATCCAGCAAAAAACCCGAGGAAAACTCCTGGTTTCTCTCTCTCTCTGTGTGGCAGAGAACTCGGAGAGTGCTACTGTGCACTCGGAGAAAGCCGAACTCTTATCTCTGTGTCTTGAATACAGCGTGAAAAAATTCTACTGCTCCCCCTCTTCTCTCTCTCTCTGGGCCTAGCTTAAAGCAACATTTCTGAGCAAAAACCCAGATGATGGGGATCATAAAGTCACCCCGGGACATTTTCTTTCCTTTTTTCTCTCACATGTACATGGAGAAATTCTCACATGTACATGGAGTTAGCAGAACGACAGCTGGTGGGATACAGGCCTTGCTGTGCTCCTTAGAGCTCTGATAAGCCCAGTACTGCGTGACCTGGCAGAGAGATCCTGACTCCCTCAGAAATCAAACCAAGGTAGCCTCATAAAACCCTGCTCAGGGCTCACTGCTTTCCTGCCAAAGTGTTGAATGTTGGCTCAGGGACATTGGATATTGTCTTGAGGACAAGTGCACTGTGCAAGTCACTATTCTGTCCTAGTTTGTGACCTTTTCCAGAGGCAGGGATGGGATAGTTGAATACTTTGCAGTAAGTGTTGGATCCATCTGTGTGCTTTAGATTTGGTGAGTTGTAGTCCTAAAGGGGTTTGGTTTCTGAGGGATTCCTCCAGGCATGGTAAGTAAGAGAAAAACTTGCAGCAGTGAGTATGTTGGAAAAAAGTACTGTCTGTGCAGTCCAGGAACCTGTGAGGAGCAGAAAAAAAGTGCTGTCAGTTACTATTTGTTTAAAGTAGGGTGAATATATGAATGGAAAGCACCTTGGATCACTTGAAAAGGTTTGGGTTTTATATGTTATATAAGTACATGTGTCTGTTGTTAAGCATGTACATGCTGTCCAATTAAGCAAGATGGGTCTGTGCCTAACATGGCAGTGGAGTTTAACTCACTAGAGTTTAAATACACCATTGGTTTGTACTAATATCACTTGTCTTGTTCCTTCACATAATGGCTTTCAGAGCCAGTAATGGCAGAACAGGGTTTGTACTGTAAGGATTTTGTCTGAACTGGCAAAATGTTAAACCTAAATAGCGTTATCAGCTAGAAAATTTTGAAACATGGATGGGACAGGCTTGTCTTGTGTGTCAAGCACTCCGTACAGGCTGCTGCCTGATTTTGGGTACCATCTACAGCCTGACATGGCTGTGTGGTATTGTTGATCCTTGCAGGATTATGTACAAAGATAAAATGCTTGGATTCAACAAAAAGTTCTTTGCTGCTTTATTTCTTGCTATAAAGAATGTTGACAGAGAATGCTTTCTTAATTACTGAATCTCAATGACTAGACTAGAAGTGATACTGAAATAATGCTGGGATAATTTTAATTTTCAATATTACACCTCAATTTTAAATAAAACTGGACAGAAGTGAATCAGTTGAATAGACTACACAGTAAACAATTGATGCAGTTCATGTCTTCATCTTCTTTGCACACAGTGTAAAAAAACCCAGAGGGAGGAATCAAGCCTGCAGCACACAAGTAATTTCCCACGTTTGGTTCACAAAACCAAAGATTGATCATAAATATGTTTTCTTGATAATTTTATCTTTCAAGAATTCTGAGTTAAAATGTGTTATGGTTTTTCATATTGCTATTTTCCTGTAAAAGAGAAAAAGCATAGCAAAGGCAGCTGAAGGTAGAAGATGGAAAAGAATGCCCTTGCTATTGATCTCAAGCTCTACCTACTCAGCAAAACAAGAGTCACAGGAATCACAGCTAAGCTACCATAACAGAATGTACTCAGATTTAATATTGAATTCCAATAACAAGGTTAAAAAATGTATGATAATTATGAACAAGTTTTCTTTCTCAGATACAATGAGCAAAGCATAGTATCTGTCCTGTGCAAAGATCCTGTTGAACACAGGCATTATTGTTGTGAAGAAATGTGTATTACACAAGTAGAATTACGTGTAAAACTCAATTTATAATTTAAATGTTGCCTACATTCACTTTTGTTCATTCTTTGTGGTTGTTACACTAGGAGCTAAAAATCACTTCCAGTTCTGAATGGCAGCAGCCCTGCTGGAAATCCTCAACCTTCTGCCAGCAGTGGATGCTTTAGAGGTTGTAACACCGACTGGCTTTATGTGATCCCCTATAGCTTTAAAGGGATTTTGGAGCTTGCTTAAATGAGTCCGTGTTCAGATCCTTTGGTTTCCAACCTTTGTCATCATGCCAGGCAGGAGCAGAAAAGCCATTGCCTGTTGAGATCTCAGGAGTAGCCCCAGCAGCTTGTGCATTCCAGCTCTGAGGAGAGGCGATGAGGGATGAGGGAACCACGGCTGTCCAAGAGGGATTACCTCAGGAGGCTGTGTCATATGCTCAGCTTGTCCCATAAAGGCACAGAAGAGAGGCTGAGCTGCAGAAAAGAGCATTTGTACATTTGTTCTTAAAGGAAAATTGGAGCTTAACAGTGATACCTCCCAGCTTAGCTGCAAAGTTAGTACCATGCATGTGCTTGGCAGAGGATTTAACTGGCAGCCTTAATGTTAAGGATTGTATTTTAGTTTGCACTGTATTTTTTGATGGCTTGATAATTACTTCTCAATGAATATGCAAGTAAAAATATCAATAGATTGTGGAAGCATAGTAAGAGTGAACATACATGAAGGCCTTGAAGATGAAAAATCTTCAAGCCAGGTCATACTTATGTGCAGTTATTCTGCCCAGTGTATGAGATGAAAAAATCATTATATCTTGCATGTGGTATTAGATCTTTATAGTGAAGAATTTTTAATGTAGGAAACATTGGTTTTAACTGTAAAATGGAAATTCTTTAATTTATGTGCTCTGGAAATCGAACTAACATTCAAATGGAAAGAAATATCTGTCAAGTTCACTCTGCTAAATCCAATCTCCAGACTAAGTTAATGGTAAATTAGTATATTTTTATCCTGGTGCTTTGCTAAATGTGTGCTCTTCTTGATAAACCCTACCCCTGCATTCACAAACCTCACAAAACATGCACAGGTCCAGGCAAAACATTTGTTTGAATATATATAGAAAAATAAGTATAAAGACACAATTATTCAATTTTTTTTTCTCTTGGAATAAAAGTTAATTGTAGCATGATCTCTGTAACTGTGAAAGGTCAAGAAATCTTTCTGATTTTTCAATCCTCGCATTTTGAAAATACTTTGACTAATTTTAGTGGTAGAGAAGAGGATGCTTGGTGCAAAAGGTACTTGGAAATGAAAACAAGCACATAATCCAGGTCTTTATCCATCTGAAACTGATGAAAAAAGAAATCTTGCTGACAATAAAAGAAAATGTGGTCTTGCTTTTTTCTTTTAGGAGCAAATAAAGTCATTAGTTCTCACTGTACAGGATAGAATGGAGACTGAGACAATGGTAGAATTACCTGATGGTCACAAGAAGAGGATAGAGTGGGCTGCTGTTGTGGGTCTAGAGGATATTTAGTTTGTAGAAAAAGGTGAGAAACAAGTGGAGGCAGCTTAGCATTACTAATGGTCAGCTGTGCAAGCAAGTAAAAATGAGAAAGTATCGTTTTATGCCCACTTAACTTCACATTAATTCTCACAGAACATTAATAAACAGTACTGTAATGATGGATCATCATTACCAATCTCTGCAGTGGTGCTGTCAAACAAAACATTTGCATTGTAAACAGAAAATGTTCCAGGATGTTGTCAACATGCTTGACCCTGCATAATTACATTTGACTTTTAGGTGTTCATGAATTCTATGCATATGGTTCTGCTCTGCCACTGTATGAGCTCATAACTGAGAATTATGAAGTTTATGTAAGAGGCAGGGGAGAATGGAAGACTACTCCTTAAGTTGTCTGAGCATTTCTAGTATGCTTCAGGGCAAAGAGTAAAATCACTGGTGAGAGTACACCTGAAATTCAGGTACCTTTTCATTGCTTCTTAGCTTTTGGTCTCAGCCAGGAGCTGATGGATGCTGTACCCCCACATCCTTCCTTCTGAAGGAACCTGTCTGTGGAAAGGGAAGGTGCTCTTGGAGGCAGAGATCTGCTGCAGTGTGAAGACAGAAAGTGTTGGATAAAGCTCTGCTTGCAGCTCTCCAAGTTGAGTGATACCCATGGGGGTGATGACTCTTGACCAGGAAAAGCCATTTTCCAGTGAAGGACCACTCTCTGCAAGATGGTGGAAAATCAATAGCTGAGAGCAGTGGTTGCCTACTGCCTTCCAGCTGAGGCTGAGGTCAAGGACAAATGTTCCACCTGCATCCAGCATCACCCATGGTTTGGGGTGCAGAGCCTCACGTTTGCTTTTAGTGTGGTGGGACGTTGTCTGTGCATGCATTTGTTTTTTTTGTCATCTTCAGTGCCTCATGGCAAAACTGCAGTAGGATGGAGGGATTTTGTATTGTCTGATTCTCTCCCAGGTGTGGCACTTTTAGCCCAGGGAAGTGCTTGCATCCTGTTGCTGAGGAGTAGCAGTTATTGAATATTGAAGCAGTTTAAGTGCTTTGTTTAATATTTGGTGAATAATTCAAACAGTTTAAAAGCTATCTTACCATGACGTTGTTTAGATTTCTGATTAGACTTTAACTGACAGATTTGGTTTTTTCTTGAGTTTTCAGGGAAAATAAGCCAGGTGCTGTTGATGATTCTATTTAATTCTTTGAAACTTGCCTCTTTGAATGCTATTTCTTAGCTGGCTAGCCCTCAGCCCTAGGGATGAGGTGAGCACAAGCTACTATTTCCTAGTGTGTACCCAAGTACCACCAGGAATTTGCTAAGTAGTTTCCAAGCTGTATGAAATTTTCTTACTCTTGTTGGTTACCCCAACTTCTGAAGAAAGAAACGGATTTTGTTTGGTTTTCACAGGCTGTTGAAATCTCAAGAAGGGGAAAACGAAAAACAAGCACTGGTGACCCAATGTGTAAACCAGATGCTTCCTTCAATACCTTTCAGAGAATTTCATCGAGGTACACTGACTAGAATGCTGCTGATGTGCATAATGATCTTTAACTTGTTTCCTGTCTTTTCTGGACTACATTTGTACTTACCAGTTAAAACTAGTTTTGTTTATTCACCCTCTTGGGGCTTTTTGTGAGGATCAATGCAAAATCATCATTTTATCAATCATTGTTTGTTCTGTCTTTCTAACAAAAAGAATATCTTTAGACAGCTGAAAAGATAAACAGTTCGGTGTTCTAGCAGGATAAGAAGATTTATAGTACATTTTCTACTTAACTTTCCATGACACCTTAACTGATGATGTTTCCCTGGCACTTTTACCATTCCCTTTTCCTTGAGTATGCACCTGTTTTTTGTCCCATTTTTTTACTGTTTTTTCCCCATCCTTACATATATATTTATATGTCTGGCTGTAACTACAGCATTTCTTTCTCAAGTTCTACCTTTGCATTGGAATAATTCCTTGCTCTATGTTTAAAACTTACTGGTTTGTTTAACTCTAGCCCCTGTTGCTACTGACTTCACAGGAACTGATATTTTCCAGTTAAGTTTTTTCTGGAGTGAATCCTATTCCTGATGGTCGTTAGAGGTGTGTGTCTATTCTTTCTTGACAAATGAGAAAAAAGGAGATCATTATGTAAGGGTGCTACTTCAACAGAAGTAAATATTTTGATTCAGTTTGCTTAATTAAATTTATGTTAATTCTCACTTAGACTGATTTGGGCTGATAAATTTGTATTGTACTCTACATCAGAGGTGATTGAACTCTGCTGGTGTTTGAAGGGTTTTTGACACAGGCTGGAAAGTGTAGAGAAGTTCTTTATTGTGGAAGGTGCTGTATAATCTTAAGTGATCCCAGCTTTGCCTAGACATCTCAGTGCCTTGGCTGTACTTTATAAATAGTCATTTCCCAGAATTGCAAAGTGCATTTTCTAAGAAATGTGAGCTCAAGAGAGGTGAGTGAATTACTCCATTTGGAATAATGTCAAAAATCTAACTCTTCAAACTTTGTGCACATGAAGTTTGGAGGAATATGTAATGCTATGCTTTTCTTAAGCAGCTACTTTGACATTCTTCAAGTTTCCTGCCATATTTATGCATCGTCTCCTCCATATTTCTGTATTTCATTAATTACGTGCCTTTATTTCAGAGATCCATTGAAGTACATTTTGTCAATTTTGATTTAAATTTGAAGATTGCAATACTTACCAAATCTTGGATCTTTGAACATTATTCCAGTCACACACAGATTTGTATTTCTGATGCACCCTAGGGAAAGTCTTCTAACATCTTGATTTCTGTTTTTCTGTAGAACTGTACAGCCCAGTGAAGCAAAGGTATTTTGTGGTTTAGGGAAACTGCTGTGTGGTCTGTGGATACTAACAATGCCCTTTGACATGCGTGTGTACAAAGGGATGTAAAAATGCAACAGAATCATCAAACTCTCCACAAAGGAGTCTGCAAAGATTAAACAGTCTTTCTGTTACCTAGCAAATTTTAGAGGGCTGTTCAATTTTATTACCTTGTCTCCAAGCAAAAATGATTTAATAAGGAAACTAAATAGGTTCTGTTGTAGTGACTGCGTTTCGTGCACTGCGTTGACAGAGGCATGCTGGAAAAGGTAGCTGTTAAGTGCAAGGTGATGAGTGTATTTTAAACATTTGAATTCACACATGCAGATGAATCCACATTTTTTCTGATGTACCTGGCATACTAAGATTAGCAGAATGGCTGAATAGCTTGTGCTTACACCTGTGGAATTTAAATCAACTTTCGAAGAGAAGGGAGAAAATACAGTACTTTATTCTTGATGTGGTGAGAGCAACAAATGACACATACTTAACAGTTTTTCACTAACTGTACCACAAACAGTTTGATATGTGTAGTCACATGCAGAGCAAAACCTGGTCTCTGTTGCTTCAGCTGTAGGTGACAACTACTGTAAAATGTGCTGTTGTGAATATACTCTTACAAAGAGAGGGGGAGATGGCAAGGGATGAGATTTGTTGTAAAGGGTTTATTTGTGTGGAAAAATATTGCCTCAACCTCCAGTTGAGGTATGCAGAGTTCTGAGTTTTGAACTGGGCCCTCTGATATAGAAATAGTCCAGATTATAAACTTTCTAACACAATTTGAAGTATTAGAAAGCAGGCATTCTTTATTACAGGGCTGGACACATTTGGAGGATTTTTCCTCAGATTGAGTGTGTGAAACTTTACAACAGTATTTAATCCATTGTGATCATACATACTCATTACAATGTACTTCCTAGCTAATACATGAACATCCCTTTCCCTAGAACTAATTTACATTTACATTTACTGGAAGTCTTTTTATGGTTCTAGAGGGTCATCTAAATGGGTCTAAAGTGGTCATATTTACTGAGACCCCAATTTTGCAAATGATCTTGCCTTGAACTTCTCTCAGGGCATGCACTATTTTCTATATAAATGTTATATACATTTGCCACAAAAACCACTTAGGTCCCCATTATCTGTTTATCCACTGCTGCAAACTTCATTTAACCTCCTGTGTGTCTACTTTTATCTGGTTTTCTAGCTAGTCTTTAAGCTCTGTTTAATAACTTTAAGGGAATTAGAAGTTTCTATTCTCTGTGTTGTCTGTCAAGTCCCCCCTTCTCTTGAGACTGTGTCTCTTTCAGACAAGTCTCAATACTTCATTTTCCAGCATAAAGTGTTACAACATCTATAACATTGAATCATAATGCAAGCAAGTACATATACTACAATGATTACGATGATTGTCACAGCTGCATTTTGTAACAGTCTCCAATTTGGCAGCCCCAAAGTAAGCCAATCCCACCAAGAAGAATGTTCCTCTTTTTGCTAGTGTTCTACTGTCCTTTCTGTCAGGATGATTCCTGTCTGTTTGGCTTCAAACCCATCACTGGTAAAAGTGCAACACTCCTGTTCTAAAATAGCACACATTGCTCTCTGGCTATCAAGCAGATAATCTAAGGCTATGCAATTCTGTACAGCCACCATTCATGTTTGTTGGAGCTCACAGGATGTGCTATTTTAATAGTATTGTTCACCACTTCTTCTAATAATCTATTTAGCTTGTTAATATAAATTCCACAGTGCAAGGCAGCACACATGAAGCCTGGAGTGAACCATACTTTTGCTTCCCAAAATCAAAGGAGTTCATTGCAGATTGTCCTGGACTCCCTGGATGGAAAATGTTCTCCTGGCCCTAGGTCTTCCTTGTGGCTGTTGCCAAAGTACCTTAAGGGGAGGCATTGCTTGGAAACAGGAACCAAACCATCCTTTAGGAAGCCATTTGTAGGCATTGTCTCTCCATATCCAATAGGTCCCATTCCCAGTATCAGAGGTCTGATTTCCTATTTCCCACTGTTGCACTGCTGGTGGATCTAGGGCTCCTACGTGTGCTTCTCTTGTGTGCTTGGTGTGATGAGGCTGATGGAGTTTCATAGTGGCATTGCAGCTGGGAGTGGTATAATACTGACACTGATTTGTTTTAGCACTCCAAGTTCTATTTCTATTTTCAGTAAAATTAAAGTTGTAAATTCTTTCACTTTATGACCCCTAATTACAGTAGTTTTAGGTTTCTTCTTAACTGGAATGTTACTAAATCCTGTTCAATTTATAATTGTGTTTCTGTGTTCTATTGTATGGTTTTCTTTTACTATTCCTTCACTGACTCCATTAAAAGTCATAGCCTATTAAAAAAGTTCTTGCCACCCCATAGGGTGGACCATCCAAGGGAACCCCGTTCCTCCCAACATTATTTGAGAACATATCCAGCAATTAGTTACATTTAATATTTTAGCTACTTTGATCTTTAAACTTTCATAAGAATTTTCATTACTAATCCCTTGGTGAAACTCTTTTTAAAAGTCTCTTCGGCAAGCAAAGATTTTGATTAGCTATGAAGGTACAACTCATAAATAATACTTCAGTTAAAAGGTTACTCATTCTCTTTCCTCATTGTTTGTGTTGGGGACAATAATTCCATTGTCCATGGAGCTGATGCATTTTTGATTCTAGAATAAAGGACTCAAGGTCCTTTACTGTTCAGTTTTACTGTGATGTATGTGGTTAACTGTACCTGGTGGTGGCCCTTTGGCTGGAGAGGTGCTGGATCCCTGTCCCTAAGGTCCACCCAGTTTTGTGGCTGGAATTTGTGTGTTGGTGCATCCATTCCCACTAGTCTGGCAATGAGAGCTGCCTGTCATAAATCCTGCAGCATTTTACCTGAAGATATGAGATAGTTATTGAGGTCTTGCCCCACCTTTAGCATGCACATCCCTTGGGATGTGTGGAGTTTGATAGGGTTGACCATAGAGCAGCTCATAGGGGCTTCATTTTTCTGTGCCCTTAGGTTGGATCCTAATTCTCTACAAAGCAATTGGGACGCTTGAACCCAAGTCAATGAGGTTTTTTGACAGATTTTACTGAGTTTCAGCTTAATAATATCATTCCTCCTTTCTGCTTTTCTGCTAGCTTGTGGTCAGTAGGGACTATGTAATTCTTACTGAATTTTTCTGTTGTCTGTCACATATAGTGTAAGAGCTGGGAGAAATAAAGAAAATAAGTGGGGGGAAAAATAATTATTTTGTTCATGGTGTTGTTTATGCATTTTGTCTAATGATTGTTTAGGGCACAATGAGCAATTCCTGGTGCAGAAACCTGGATTGGAATATCTGCATCTCTCTGCGTAATGCCCTAGCCACAGACTTGTTTTTTCTTGCATATTCACTCTTTGAATCTCATTTCTTTTCTGCCTGGTGGCAGCCCGGTAACAGACAGCTGGAGCACTCCTCTGAGAGGCAAAATATGTTGGTCTCCTTGGCAAAGAGCCTGACCTCTACCATTTTATAAGCAGAGAGTGACAGTGCTATTAATATACCCCTCCTCCAGCTGTGTTTTCAGACTATATAGCCTGCTTGTTGTGCTGCTGAGCCTAGCTATCATCAGCACATGGTAGGTGTATTGTGAATATCAGGAGTGAATTGGGCCCCTGAGGGGAGTTAAGTTCAGTACAGCTTCAGGGAGCTCTGCAGACTCCTTATGGGAGGAGGCAGGAGTGCCTCCTGCCCAGCTCCATCTGTCAGCTGGGGACACAGCCCTCTCCCACCCAGTAGGTGAGCTGTAGGCACTTACCTCTAGGTTGCTTTGGCAATAATATCTAGGCTTCTACTGTCAGCAAAATGTTTGGGGTGCTGGTTTGAACTTAATGCTATAACCAGTCTTTTGGCTCTTTGGTCATCTGGAAGCTCTCCCATTTCCATTCTGATCAAAGGCAGCTGACTGGTAGTTTTGCATTTGACTGCAAACAGGTGGTGGTAGGCAGGATTTCTTTCTTTCCTGGATACAGCTGGAAGAAAACTAAGCACAGCAGTCCCCCAGTAATGAAACTTTTTCCACTAGAAGGAAATACTATGATTTAGATTAAAATTTAATTTGAAAGAAATGAATCTCTTTGAAAACATGAACTTCCTTGGAAGAGTGAATTCAAAATTATTTATTCAGTATTTTGCAGTTAGCTGCCCTTTGACATATGGGCTTGACTCATATTGTTTTTTGTGTTGTATGCAAGAGAAGAAAAGTACTTTAAACACTTCTCAGTTTTTTTAGTAGGAAACTTCATACTCAATCATTGCTGGGAAACATGCTAACAGTTGTGAAGTGAATGGCAATTCAGGTCATATTTGTAAAGCTGAGTGTTCTTGCGTATGAATATTCTCATTAATGCTTTGTAAACCAAATAGATTTAATTTCTCATTAAACATTTTTGTGGTAATGCAACAAGACTTGCCTGCAGCCAACATCAGCTTAAATATTTTAAAGGATCTGCATTTGTCAGGTTAAGCTGGTGAGGTGAGAGAGTCCTTTATAGAGCTTAAAAAGCTTTACCAACAGCCAGCAAAATTTAACACTGTGAGAAATAGACTTTAACAGAACAAGGCTTAGTCTCCCAATGGAAATTTTGCAAAATGGTATTCCAAATATCTCTGGTCATTTCTTTATTTCAGGTGCAAATATGAGTGGCTCAGCCTTCAAAGTCATGTTTATGGGAGATGTTTCTGTGATTTAAACAAAATTTTCCTGTAGGACCCAGGCTTGCAAAGACTTAGAGGTGTGCTTTATTTGTGCATTCTGTGTAGCTCCATTCCACTTCAGTGACAGCTTGAAGTGACAAAACAGGAATCGTAAGAACTCACCCAGAGTAAGAATTTGCAGAGCTGCACCTGACATCTTTTTATTATACAGCAGAAAAAGAATCAATGGTTTAAGGCCATGAAGAGAGTATTAAAAACAAGTGAGTTAAGGAATCCCAGCAGCACCATAATGCTGCCTGGACAAGATTTTTCACAGGGTCCACAAATGAACCCCCTCACTGTACAGAGCCTCAAGTGCTTTGTGTTGTGAGGATGCAAAATGGAAAACCGCATTATCGCTTTTTAAACTTTTGCTGTGTTGTCTCTGCCCGATTCAAAACAGTATTATGGTCACACAGTTAACCCTTGAATGCTTTGAAACTTACAGAGACATTGGAACATTCCCTGAAATTAGAGATAAAATCCTCATATTAATTCCTCATATTAATTGTATTTACTTTGCTATTACAAACAAATTAACTTTTCCCTTTTTTTCCTTTAAATTTCACCTCATTCTGGATTAGATATTCCAAAATCAATGCCTAAGAGAGGGGGAAGAAAATCATGTATAGCATGCATCTTGCTCTATTACCTTACTTCAGGAAGAAATTCAGGCACATGTTAAAAGAAAGGTCCTAGACAGAGCAGCAGTTAAACAGGTGCTTTACTTGCACTTACTTCAAGATTTAAGTATGTTTAAAATAACATGCATGTGCAAGTAAGAGCAGTATGTGGAGGTCTCAAGGAATAATAGCCATCCTGAATGATTCTTTACTGGTTAAAAATGCTTCTTTTAGAGGTTTTCTTAAGTAACCAGAATAAAAACTTGGTAATGTTGTGTGTTTTTCAAGGGAATGATTGTCAGATCTCTTATGATTGTTCTGGAGATTACCACTTCAAGAAAACTAACAAAATGGTTATTGGATTTAAAAGGTATTCTCTGTAAGTAAATGTCACTTTTAAATACTTCAGCTGTTATGTTTGTGTTTGCATTACTGTAGGGATTTAAATGGTACCATTTGCATATTTTATCCAATTCTCTAATGTTCACTTAGTGAGTTAGAATTAAGATAAGTTGTGTAAATGAAACAGCTTGCTGGCTGTGGATGAGGTCATTTAAACTGCTGTACCTGGACTGAAAGTAATGCAGTTAGGGGAAGACACATGCAAAGTAAGCTTTGTTTGTGAAAGTAGCATGTTTAATCACATGTTAGTTTTAGTTTGAAATCAAAACAGGAATATAAAGATAGAAAACACAGAAATATGTTTAAGACTGGCATCATTGCCTTGGGAGGGGAAGGCCTGGAATGTATGTTTAGTCATGTCAGGTGTGGGGGTGTGCATGCAAATAATTTTTACTATATAACATTCTCTCAATATTTGTATTTATGTTCTTCTAACACACCCCAGGTATTTCGAGATTCTAATGACATGGAGTTCTCTTCCCTCTTCTCTCCATGTTATGTGCCTAACTTTTTCTTCCTTTAGTTATTGTACTTAAGGGATGTCTAGCCAGCTCCAGCCCAGGAATGGTTGGCAAAGCCTGGCCTGTGGTGTTCACATGTTCCTCTCTGATAGTCTGCCTAGAAATCTCTGTTCTTTCACCTTCCAGTTTCTCCTTAGAAGCTTTGGCAGTGATTGACTTTTGGCCCCCTAAATTAATGGTCCCCTAAATTAAGTATTTTATTTTTAAATACTCACCTAGCCTGCATTTTTTGATAAGCATTTTCCACAGGTCTAATCTTCTTGTCTGTTATTTTCATGGACCTTAAGGGGGACCATTGCTGGCCATCCCTGTAACACAGCCTGGAGAGACATGACCAATTACTACCCTCAAATCTACTTAACTCTACATCCTTTTCTCTTTGAAAAATATTTTACTGCTTTCCTTTAGTAGTCCATCTTTGGCTTATTTACCACCGAGTAACTCCTGAGTTTTCTTTATCTGTATGTTAAGATAAATTTGTTCTATATTGGTGCCACAATTTTCAGCTTTTCTGACCTCCTTACACGTGTAGGATAAATATGTCATCTATTCAAGAGCTGTTAAGAAATTCTACTACAAAGGTGTTCTTTGAGTTGAGTTAGGCTGTCATGAGTACCCATGGTTACTTTTATGTGCTAATAGTCTCCAAACCAGGGATTTTGAACTTCTGTGTGGATTTTCTGTGATTAGAAATGGGAATAATCTTAAAAGCTGCATGGAAGCTTAAAATGAGATATTTATATAATGCTGTTCTACTTATGGTGCAGCAGGTCAGCATGCTCTACAGCAACCTCTCCATTTGTGTAAACCCTGAGTAAAGTACAGGGTTTACAGTACAAAGGGACTGCAGGGATAGATTGCAGGTTGATGGATGTATTGGTAAGGAGAAGAAAAGTAAGGAAGCCTGCAGATATAAAAGATATAAATTTCTAGTAGCCATTACCCCTCAAATTCTTTCCCTGCCTCCTTCCTTCCCTCCTTGCAGATTTTCTTAGCAAAGTTGAGGGCAGCAGAACTTTCTGAATGCACTCTAAGAGGTTCCTTTTCTTCCCCACCCCACAGGGCAGGGTGAACAAGGGACTGTGTGCAGGGTGTAGCTGCTGGACAAGGTTACACCACAACAAATAGTCACAAAGTGTGTGTTGTGTTATAGATGATAATACAGACCTAATATATTTCTTCAATTATCCGGCTTAATAATATTTTTCCTGGGGTTATTCTCCCTCACACTTAAGTGTTTGTGTAGCTTTTTGTCATCAAATGAGTATTCTTCTGTGTAAACACATAGGGTAAGTATAGGGAAATTAGATTCTAAACTACCAGGTTGCTCTAAAATAAGCAAAATGCATCTTTGCAGCAATGAGAGTTCTGGCATGGTTGTTTTTCAAGACAGTTTTGTTATTGAAGTGGTATGGTAATCAGAGAGCACAAAGTGCCTGGTCTTGAGCCAGGCTCTGCCCCAGGCTGCACTCTGAGTTGCCTATTGCCTGTGTGCCAGTGCAGCAGTGTATGCACATGTACATCACATGCATATGGTGTGCATGGATGATAAGGTAAAAAAATACTTTTTTCCCCTGATGTGTTCTGTAATGTAGTAATGACTTTTTCACGAGATGTTTCTGAGTGAAAAATACAGGAACTTACAGAATTACTCTTCACTCTGTTCAAGAGAAATGACTCAACATCTATCAATCCTTTATAATCACTGTAAAACTGCTACTGGGAATGCCCTGACAGGGGAAGGCAAGGCCACATGATCTGAGAGTGGTTTCTGCCCTTGTGACAAGGAATGGCAGCCAGCTGCCTGTCCATTTCCTTGTGGCACAGCAGAGGAGGACAGAGGCTTTGCTTTCTGCTTTCCATTTCTCCTCTGGGCCAGGGAGGCAGACTCTCTGCAGTACTGGAGGGGAAGGTCAGAGTGTTAGTAAAGATTTTGTTATTCCTTTTGGCTTCTGTCCTTCTTCAAACAGGTCTTCATATAGTGGATTTTCAATTGAACATTTGCAATCAGCCTCGCTACGAGCTAAAACTTCACTAACCTTTAACATTAATCAGAATTATGAGTTGTTGCTGCTCAATTTTCTAGCTGCTGTTGTTAAACACTAAAAATCAGAAAACAGCCTATTTTTCTCTGCACAGTAAGCTGAAAGCCCTTCAGGCCAACCTAAACTGAGCTGCAATTGGAAACAAATGTGTTGATGCTGCTGAGCTCTTCCTGGCAATGCCACTGCCAGTGGAGGATGCCTGTGCAGCTCTGCTCTCTTTACCCTCTGTGCCACAGCCCTGCAGGAAATTCAGTGCTTACAGGCTGCTAAGATAAACCTCTCTGCCATTAGATTAATTGAATGCAATTGCAAGTGTCTGTGTAATACCACACTGTTCAAACATAGGAAAGAGAAGAAAGGCACAACATAAATTGAAACTGTTGATCTTAATTTCTATTTATTTTTCATATGCTTAGTGAAAAAGCATACCTATACTGAAAAACATGTACTCAGATGTTCCCTGTAGCAGATTGAATTAAAAAGGTGTATTGATGTTATGCTAAGAAAGAATTTAGAGCATTTGACACTTGTTTTTTTAATAACTTTTTTGTTTACCCTTTAATTATGTTCATCACTGTATTTTACCCCACTATTTATTTTCTTACTTCCTAAAATTAGGAATAAGCAGTGTGTTAATTTCCCTTTTAAATTTTTTAAATAATATTTATCCCTGAATATGAAAACTGATAACTAGAAATAAAAATTTCACTGGAAAATAAAAAAAAAATTCCCTGAATTATTTTAGCAAATAGGAATAGTCTCATATATGAGTACAGACTTTCATGCCAAAGGAATGACAGCTGAGGAGAACTGTCACTGGTGGTTCTCAGATACCACATCTCCTTGCTGGTACCCATGAGCTGGGTGGTGACTCCCCTGCCTGATGGGCTTCTTCAAAGTGTTGACAGAAATATGCAACTCTTTCAGACAATGTCACTCCAGTGTTCATGCCTTAAGCAGAAAATGATGGGAGTGGATGTAGCTCTTCAGGCTGGAAGTGAAATGACCCACAAAATAGTGTCAGCTTTCAGAATCCCATTGCTTCTGGTATTTTTTTCTGAAGGAGTACTGCTTTCTGGACACTTATAAGCATCAATTAATGACTAAGGTTATGACTCCTGGGTTCAGTTTAAATGCAGAATATAATTGCATGGAGAGTGCTTCATATGGGTTTCCAGACTTTTTGTGGTATGAGTCCTTCAAAGGTCATCAGACTGACATGATCCTGAGAGTATACTAGAAGAACCAGATAGAAAGTAGTTACAATTTTTAAGTAAATACTTTGAAGGAAAGAAATTACAACCTTTTAGTAATAAAGAATGTTTGCATTTATCTACATTTCTGACATATGGGAAAGAGCCTATGGGTTGTGACTGTATGTGACTTTATATAATGTTGTAAATTTTTTTGTTAACAATCTTATAATTTAAATTTGCATGAAGATTACAGGTGATTTCTGTAGCAGACTTAGAACTATTCCAATAATAAAATTTTGAATATTTGCTATTTGCAGTTTTGAGAATATAGTTTGTGCTATATATTTGCCTAATGCAGAGTTCCCAGGACCACAAAATTGTCCTTTTGCCAAATAGGACATGCACATGAAGTGATCTACAGCTTTGCAGAAAATAGGGCAAGCTCTGTAAATAGAGCACGTCAGGTAGTTTTTTCACATTCTTTTTTATGCTACAAATTGTCACATTTGTTCTGTGGTGGATGTTTTTCTGAGATTTCTGTGAAATCTCTTAACAGCACTGCTTATTTGTCTTTTCACCTACAGGTACATTTATGTTCCAATGGGAGGATCTCAGTCCAGTTTGCTTGGAACACTATTATCTACAGCCCTCACTTTTGCCTTCGTAAGCTACTGGCATGGAGGACAGAGCTATTTGTGGTACTGGGGTGCACTTAATTGGCTTGGATTAATTGTGGAAAATGGCACCAAGAGGATACTTTCAGTATCACTTATTCAAGATTTAATTGTAAGTTGAATCTCCCTCCATTTCATATTCTTGCTTCCTGGCTCCATGCTCATCTGAAGTTGCTGGTTACTAGTTTGGTTTAACCAAGACTAAAAGTCATGGCTAACAGAGTTAGGATTCCCTTGCCCACCCTCCAGTCTCTGAGGTAATAACTAGTTCGTATCACTAGAATTTTGAAAAGTAGCAGCAAAGCAGATGGTGAAATATGCATGGTCTTAAAAGCTTCCTCTGCAGTCCTAGAGTAAGCAAATGCTTGTCACGTTGTACAGGGATGAACAGAAGCCGGTTTTAACATTTGTATTCTGATTTCACTCAGGATGGCCTTAAAATATTCATCTTCACTAAAATTAGGAGTGTATGTTTCTAACCATGTGTTTCCTGGAAAAATGTGTGTGTAGCAGCTGCTTGCATCTGGGAACAAGCTTACACTGTGAAATCTTATACTACTGAAGAGCTAAGTAAAGAAAACAGATTTTGCCTTGAAATCCTCTGATATTTTCATTTTACTTATACTTTTGACCTTCATTCTGTAATTTCCAAAGGTCAAAATTGACTTTGATGTGCAATTAGTTGCAAAAAACACTATTTTAATTTTATTTTAATTTTGATGGCCATTTTAATCTGCGGGTTTGCTCACTACTGAAGCCCAAATCCTATAATAGCTGTTTGTAACACTAAATAATTTGTGTATCTTGCTTCCTTACTAGTTAGAATTGCACAGAATTCATACTCCTGTATATTGTTGTTTTGGTGGAGACTCACTGCAGCCTGATGAGGTCCTGATGCTCAAGGAATGATGTTTGTTGTCCGTCCTACCCATTTCAGTTTTCACTGTTGTGGCACCCTATGTGTGGCAGCTGATACAGCTCAGTAATTTAGTAGCCAGTGCTACCTTGGACAATTACTACCCAATTATCCATCACTGCAATTTCAGTGATAGTCTGGAAGCAGATTTTACTTTCCTAGAGAATGAATTTATCAGATCCATTAATCCTCCCTCTAGGGTGAAAGTGAGCTTCACCATCTGACCATCTGCATATGTTTGTCCCTGGACTGGAAGACAGAATAGTTTTTTAGGCATTCAGCTATAGGAGGAAATAAAAGTGTAGGGGCTTACTTTTTGTATCTGATGTCACTGTATTAGAAATTTTAATAAAATTCATAGAGAATTAAGTTCTTAAATATTGGAAATTATAACGATAATGACATTATAAAGGGGGGGTTATATATGTTGGATTAATTTCTAGCACATAGTTCTAATTATAGTTAACTGATGATTGCAGTAGGGTTATTTTTGTATAAATTAAATCTCTAACCAAGTGCATTTTATCCTTTTCCTCCACCTTGTTTTCATCTCGTGTTTTTAAAGGCCTATCCAGTGTCTTCCATGTGTCCTTTGTTTCTCATTTCTATTCAGAAATATGGCTGTAGACCTTCTTTAGAAGAGCCTTTTCTATCTTTTCCTGAAATAATTCTGAAGCCAGAATTTTTAATATGCATAGTTTTGGTGTCTACATTAGTACAGATCTCACTGCAGCTGTGGCTGAGTTATGATTTGCCTTGTCTTGAAGGTTGCTCTACATGAACATGAGCTACAAACCACTCATTATTGCTCTCCCCTCACTCTTCTAACTTTCATTTTCTTCTTAGATGCTGATACTGGGGGACAGATGAGTAGTTGGACTTTGCGTTTTCCTTATCAAGGGGTGGAGTGGTATGGCATGCTCTGAAATGTACCACATTTAAAAGAAACTGAAAAATTCACAGTGCCCTGTATAAATTTCCTCTTCCCCCTTTTAATCTGTTTTTTGGAAACATTCCTATAATCCTCTCTTGGTGAGGGGTGTGCTTCAAATCTAATCACTGGTGTTGAAGACCCTCTTCTGGGGGATGGGTTTTTCACTTAAATTTCATCTGTTGACAAGCTGAAATCCTTTGCATTCTTGTGCTTCACTCAGTTGCTGTGTTGGCTCTTGAGAGCTATTTTTGAAAAAGAAAGTCTATTTTTGTCTTCAGAATAGCAGATGAGTTTTTGAAAAAATACAGAGCACAGGTTTATGCTGTTTTTAACCCGTTCTGTTCAGCAAAGCTCCTCATCTATTATTCTCAAAGTTGAGGTACATAATTCAATTGAGCAGGAGGTGTTTAGTAAAAAAAGAAATCTAGAGGTATAAATTTAATTTTACTCTGTTTTTAAGATTGAGTTGATCACTAAGAGTAGCAAGAATGGTATCAAAACTGCCTCTTTTTTTTCTCACTCAATATTGTTTCACTTCTCTTGCAAAGGGAAGATTAAAAATCAAAATAGAGCATGTTCAGCTCTTATTTTTCCCTGAATCCTTGTGCTAACTTTATATATATATATATATATGTATATATATATATATATATATATATGTATGTATGTATGTATATATCACCTATATTTATGCAGATTTTATGGTAATTTCAGTCCCAGTGCTGAGATGTAAAGCAAGCATATAAACAAATATATACTGAAAACAGTAAATTCCCTGAAGCTAAAGATTGGTTCTGGAACTTTTAATTTGAACTGATTTAAACCAGTGGCTGGCTTCCTGCGTTCAGCTCTAAAAGAGCTGATGCTCTTTCTTACATCCTTTTCAGCTTACACTCTCCTGAACTTTTGTGTTTCAGTAAGTTGTGTGAGAAGTTCTCTCCATGTTTTTTTTCCCCTTATTGATTACTTGTTAGTTCTCAGTAAATTAGAGCTGAATTAATTTTGTCTTTTCAGCAAAATGTTACATAGAAAACAACAATAAATGCTAGGCTTCCTAAGATAGGGCAGATCTGGGAACTTTATATTAAATGGGAGAAGTTTCATTGTGTTTTTGTCAGATCTTTTTTTTCTTACTTTTTCAGGTGATATTTAGATCTGTACTGAGCAAGGTAGTGCTTTGCTTCACTGTTTCTATATTAATTTCTTATAGATGATCAGACTTGCCTAGTAACTCATTTGAAATCAATGACAGAATTTGTATTGACTTTTAATAAATAATGTGTCTGATTTATGAAAGAAAATGCTAATGGCTAACATTCTCTCAGTGATTTCAAGTTTTTCCTTCTCTTTCCTTAAGGAAAATGATCTATAGAAAAACAGATCTATAAAAAAAATAGATCTTGGTATAAAAATAGATTTAGAATGAGTTAAACATTAGAGTAGCTGGCAACACCTGTAAGAGTCAATGAGTTTTTGAAAAGAAGTATTTGCAGATAATCCAAAAGGGAGATGTAGCAAAGAGAGTCAAGCTGGCAGATTGATAAAATTAATGTTTTATTCTGAATTGAAATAGCAACACTTATCTTTTTAGTTCTTTAGTTAAGTGAAAACATGTCATTCAGTCTAGTAAGATTTTTTTTAAATTGAGACATAAAGATCTCTCTTCTCAAAATCATACTATGATGAATTTCTAGTTTAAGATCTTATTTTTAAATTTATTTGGTAAGAAACTAAATACGCCATAAGCAATTCATTTTGGGAAACCAACTACTTTTACATATGGCATACTTTAAATTTTTACTATACTTGTAAGTTATTTGCTTTTTTAAAGTATAGAATACTTTGATTTCTGTATTTTCATTTATGGCTGCAATAAGGTGCACTAATTAAGTCCAGTTCAATATGCTGTCATTTCCTAGCCAACCCCCCTTTGTAAAAGGGGAAGTATTTTATATGATGTCTGTGTTTTGTTAGTGGTTTAGATTAGACTTCGTTAGGGTGCTAGATTATTATTTCCCCAGAAGAATGAACTCCATACATTTGTCTCTGTAGTTAAAAGATCACCATTATTTTGTGCACGAAAGATGGGGTCAGTGACAGCTGGTATCCTCAGCTTTGCAGAGAGCAGAATTTTAGATGATTTTCATAGTTTGGGTTCGGTGAGGGATTTATTGTCTCTTTTTTCCCCTCTCCTTAATTTTGTTTGCCCTGTTTGTTCTGCTAGGTGCATTAAATTTTGTATAGTTATTCATAATAAGTTATGCATTGTACAGAGATCCTGCAGACAGCTGGTGTGGAGCATGGAAAGGTTCTGGCTGGTTAGCCTGACCTCTGGGCTCTGGTTCCACAGGGAATGAAACTGAACTAAAAGCCCATTGCTGTTGAAGGGGGAAAGGTTTAATTTCTGTTTCCTCCCTTCCTTGCAGTCTCACCACTTCCTCCTCCTCACACCTTCCTGCTGGAATCTTTGCTTAGCTGATCTAACTCTTTATCCCAGCAGAAAGCTCTACTTCCTTGGGTGATTTTATTGCTAGATGCTTTAGCTCATGAAGAGGGATCTGAAAAGCACCCAAAGCAATACAGTGTAAGAGACAAAAGTCAAGGAAAGGAAATAGAAGAGGAGCAGCTGGACTACTTGGGACCTTCTGCATATAAATGTGCATAAACGGTGTGAGGTAGCAGGCTGAACCTCTGGATTTAAGAGCAGTGAAACGAAGAAGCCAGCTGGGTTCTGCTGCATTAATTACTCAGGCTATGCCAGAGCACGCATTCTGCCTGACCAAGATGGAATGTATATTCAATGTATGTGTCCTATATACATTGAAAAATGAGTAATTATTTCCTTTCAATCTTTTTGCAAGTATAACTCACTTTGAACTGCCATGAGACAAGTAAAGTTTCCTTCTTCAGTAGAGACAAGATCTGATTAAACATTGTAAAGTCATTCAAGGGAGGTATGTTTGTTGACCACCTTGGAAGATTAAATCTTTAATAAGATCTCTGCAATAAATAAAGACCCTAGCAGCTGTTCTTCAGCACGCACTGCACTTTGATCTTCCTCTTACTTCATTTGGTGGAAAAAGTATTTATATCTCTTGTATACTATTGTCAAGCCAGTCTGACTTTTTCTTTTTTCCAATAGTTTTGTATAATTCTTACATATTTTTACTGCAGCATGGTGATTTGGTTAAGTGACAAGCATTACCAAGGTTACTTTCTTCATAACTTGCTGTAGAATTTCTACTTGCTGTAGAATTGTGTTTGAATTTGTTGCTTTGCTTTCTAAGAATGAACAGACTCCCTTAATCAAACTCTTATTCTCTAACGGAGAATTGGTTTTTGAGACTAGGTACCAACCCTAATGTCAAAACCCGGACTAGGGGAAGGGGCTTGCCACTCACTCCCTACTGCCCACCCTGACCTTGAGTTCAGCCATATCATTGCTCTAACCAGAAATCTTTACTATCCAAAGTAGGCATACTCTGACTCAAAATAGGTGGAAACTTGTTCTTCTAGATATGCACATTAATCAGGGCAGATTTGTGACTACAGGTCTTTGATACTGAGAAGCAGCAAGCTGAGTCAAGGTGCTGTTTTGTACTGAGATGCTGAATGACCATCAAAGGTAAATATGGGTTGTCTGATGCATCCTCGTCAGTCCAGTGACTTCTGGCTTTGCTAACAATTGTTCTGAATCAAGCAATTCTTGCCGTGATATTCTTGCCATGAAATTCTTGCTTTTGCTTGATTTTATTTTCTTCTCTCTTCTCCACCCTCCTGTGGTAAGGTTTCATTATTCTTAATGGAAGTAAAGCCCATGACGTTTTGAGTGCCCTGCTAAAAAGTGCTGACACGGTCACACATTTATATTGTGGCACTGATGTTCTTTGCTGAGGGATCTTCTCATCTCAAACTCAGTAACAAAGACTGAAAATGTAGTAGTGGGAGAAGCATATGCAATATGATACAGAATTTTGTGTGACGAATGACAAAAATTATGCAGAAATAATTCAGACATAATGTTCTATTGTTTTCTACCTTTTGAGGCTTTTTTTGGTCTAATCTTTGCAAGAAATATTATTTTTTATGAGAAACCATTGTGATTTCTCTGATATGATTACTGCTCTGCTCCAGTCAACAATGTCAGATGGAAAGCCCCTGGCATAGCTGCTTGGTGGTCTTTAAAAAAAAAAATTATCCCACCTACCAGCATTATTTACTTCCTCTTCTGTTTTGGAGACATTGGGAAATTTTCTGCTGCTAGGTCCTTAATGCTGTTTGAAAAGGAAGTAAATCATGCTATAGTGTGAAAACAAGGTAGAATGATGCTGGTTATGTGCTTCTTTCTTACTGTTACATGACTACAGCCTCCCTCTGTAGTTTGCCTCAAAAATTAGTCCAGGCAATAGGTGTCAGCAATTACAGAAATATGAGTTAAAATCCTGAGGAGTGGTTGCACTCTAGTTTTCCTGCTCTGCCTTGAGCTACAGAACATTGCTGCAGGGAATGCATGGTCTTTATTTGCTGAGGGTGGTTTCAATCAAATGTCTCATAGGGATTATTATTGTGTATTATTTATTTGGTAACAGTCATAAGGGGCAAGATCAAAATTCAGCACTAATGATTGGTGAAGTTGATCCTTTCCCAAATGGATTAAAATTTAAAAGGTAAAAATGTTAAAATGTGTATGAGAGAACTGAGAGAATCAACATGGGCAGAATGAGAACCTAAAGAACAAAAACAGGGATGTCAAGGACCTAGACACAGAGGAGAATGCACAAATCTCTCGATCATTGAGAGCTGAGACACATTTACAGGAGTATGTACACTGTTATTACTTGGCTAAATTCCCTGCTTTAAACATAAAACAGAAAAGAGGATGGTGCATTTCAATGCTGTTCATTTTGCAGTTTTCACAAGCTGCCACTTAAGAAAGAATAAATGGGCAGTTTCTTTGAGAGTGAAGAGTTAAATGTAGAAGTACAGAAATTTACTTGTGTGTATGTCAAACTTCCACATATGCATCTGTAAGTGTAGTGGATACATACGAGCTGGTAGGAGGCTTTCTTCAAACAGAAGGGGGAGTTGGCTGTTTGCTGAGAGATGCTATAAATGTAGATCTTTTGGAAAATCTAAAAATGAAATGGTGCTAGTGCAAGACAGCATTTTGTTGAGTGAATGTTTAGTAAGACATCAATAGAGAAGATGAGTATCTTCTCAAATACTATATATAGTATTTATTCCTAAATTCAGAATCAAGTTCTATTTGTGAAAATAGATCTTAACTGACAGCTGCTTGATTTTAATTGTGTAGTTCTCTTTTTATAGGAGTTATGTAGGGAATTACAGGTTGTTTGCCTCATCCTGTCTCTTAGAAAAATGCTGTCAGTTCCTACTTTCATGTGTGAACCTTCCAGGAGCTAATTTTTACCTTTGCTTTGCAAGAAAAGTATATACCTTGAAAAGAAATGGGATATGACCTCAAGCCACAGTTCAGGTTGGGTAGAAGGGGGGGAAAAACTGCAAGCAAAATGAAATGCCAGAAAAATGAAACAAATTGAAGTAAAGGGGATGTTTCTGGGTTAGAGTTAGGTGAAGAATAGAACAAACGGGAATGATTGCCATGATTACTGAAGGGTACAGTGTATGTTGATGAGGAAGTGAATTTGTTCTTCTATTTAGTGTGGAAGTTATTGATGGATAAGGTCTAATAGCACATCTTGTTCACTTTCCTCTTGAAAGCCTGTTTTGATCTTGGTATGTTGCAGCTCTGGAGATTCCACAATTTATTTTATATTATTTCATAAATTAATACTTTGTACATGTATTCAACCAGAATTCTTTATTTTTATTGCTCTCCTGTTCCGTGCTACAGTCTCTACTCTTACTCTGTTGAACATCTGTCCCTCAGCTTCAGAGTGCAGGAATGTGTACCATATTGAGATGTCAGCCTCTCATGAGCTGCTTTTCCCTGGCTCCTGTTGATCTTCAAGCATAACTTCTGTTATCATTAATGAGCACGTGTAGTCCCTCCCTTTGTTTCAGCAGTCTCCCAAGCACACTTCTGTCGCTATGACCCATTGCCCACTGACAATATGTATTAACAAACATAAGATGCTCCATTGCTTGGACCCAACCCATCTTTATTTCTACTGCTCACTTTAGAAATTAAATAAATTGACATTCTGTTTGGCAGAGCTTTGTCACAATTTTCAGCCTTTCCTCCGTCCCATCTGCTCCCCCAGCTGCTCAGTCACACCCTGCCCTCCATTTTCAGTGTGCCGAACTGCAGATAGATAAAATAGCCAGTAACTGTTAGTCAGGATGTGTCGCCTCCCTTCCCACTGTCCCATCTGCTCCTCACTCTCTTTCAGCTTTTCATCCATGCTCCTGTTTTTTTGCTGTCCCGTTATTTTTGGCAACTGGCTGCATTGCGGATGGCCCAGATTCAGGATATGTTTTGGGGTGTTTGCTCTCGGCAATTCCTGGGGTTCGGGGACATTGTAGAGTTGGCTTGTCATTTACCTGAGCACATTTTCTAAAAGAAAGCACTTGAGGAGGGCTGGCACCTTTAAGATTGACTGGGTGGTATCCATTCTGTCAAAAACTATGGAAGTTGTGAGATGGGCTTAATCCTTTAGTTGGAGTACAGTGGAATGTGAAAACTGAAGCTCAGAAAATTGCACTAGTAAAAAGAACTTTGAGGCTTTTTCTAAGCTCTTTGCTGATATGCATAAGAACACCACCTGTACAGGGCAGCTTTACTCAAAAACATTTTAACCATCCATCCCTCCCCGCAAAAATCCTTGTAAACCCTAAATAACAGACTATTGCAAAGATTATTTAATTTTGGTTTTGTGACGTAAAGATGGGTCAACTTTGCATCAGATTTTAAGCATTGTTTGTCTAATAAAAACCTTGAGGAAATTGAAAGGATGGAGTTGTAGGAAGCACACTTAGTCTCCTCTAATACACTAGGAGAGGCAATGAAAGATAATGCAGGACTAGGTGTTATTTTCATAGTAGTTAATTTGCTCTATTCAACACAATATATCGTGCAGTTTCTGTATCTTATTTGGCTGATAGGTTTGAGTGGGAGAGAATGAAGTCTGTAGAACAGATAGTAATAAAATATTGTATGTTTTTAAAAGAAGAAATCTCTTCTAAAAGTTGTTCTAGGTTATCTTGATCCTTAAAAAACAAAGGCAGATGAAAATAGAAGAATATAATCTCTAGTTTTGCAGTTTGTATTATCAGGTATGTTTCATGTCACTCTGGTCATAGTATCTGAAAGTCTTCTTCCACAGTGCATATGTTCACATAAGAAATAATTCAGCTGCTTCTCCAATTTTATCACACACTCTTGTTTTACCATGTGCTTAGATCATCAATTCTCTGGATGGATAGTTCATAAAGACAGAAATGTTGTGAATCTCTGTTTTACAACATGAAGATAGACTCTTGGTTAAATTGCAGGAAATCTAATTCCTTTATATGGGACTTAAGTATTTTCAGTATAAGCAAGCTTGATAACAACTCTGACTTTATGGGGAAGTTTTCTTTAATCTGTCCCAGAACAGCTCTATAAATGAGATGTTTTGCAAATGCAGCACACGTAGATGTTTTCCATCTTATGAGTGTTTGCCAAGAAGTTACCAGCTAATGTCTGTCAGGGGAGACTGCCTGCCACTTGTCACTCTGTCATCAAGCTGGGTTTGCAGCATGGTGGAAAATATGTGCCCCTGTTCCTAAGCCCTCCCTAACCCAGTGTGCTGCCTGGGACCTGCTCCCAGAACAAGCCCTCTCAATGATATCCCTTTGGGATATGCCAAATCACCACGATTTTGCCATAAAAAGTTTGAGTGGTTGATGTACGAAAACGTAGGCTTGCTTCCCTGATAAAATACTGAGGGATTTATTTCTGTAAAAAACTTCAGTGTGATATTGTGTATAGGACTGCCTACTTCTGACTGCTGTACAGAATTCAGTCTTAGGTGTCTCCTCAACTTCATAGAATTATAGAATAGTTTGAGTTAGAAGAGACCTTAAGGATCATCTAGTTCCAACCACCTGCTGTGGGCAAGGACGCTTTCTCCCAGATCAGGTTGCTCAGCGCTCCATCCAGCCTGGCCTTGAGCACTTCCAGGGATGGGGCATCCTCAACTTCTCTGGGCAACCAGTGCCTCAACACCCTTACAGTAAAGAATGTTTTTCTAATACCTAATCTAAAGCTATGCTCCTTCCATTTGAAACCACTCTCTCTTGTCCTGTCACTACATGTGACTTGTCCTGTCACTTCCAGCTTCCATCTGGAAGACTGGATTATCCTGGTCAGCCTTCCCCACAGCGTTTTCTATGTTGTTGGCTAGCTCAGAGAAATAAATGCATTTACCTGGACCTTCAAATTAATCTTTCCATGCCATTCAGTGCTATCTTCGTGAACAGTTCTGCAAAATGCAAATTTACTGTGGTAGCTCTAAGTGACACTAGAGAGAAGTTCCTTTAAATTCTACTCTGCTGCTTGAAGCCACTTCTCCTGCTATCTTTGTGTATTTTGTGCTCATAATGGTGTAATTAACTTGCATAGCAAATTAAATAAGTATTTTTTCTCTAACTCAAAATTCTGCTGTGTCCTTTACCTAACTCTTAATTCTCACCTGAATGATTTAATATGGTGTGTATTGTTTTTCAGCTTTCTCAAGAGATAACCATTATACAAGCTTCTCATTTCTGGCTTGGTTTTCTCTTCGAGGCTAAATGTGGCATGCATGTATAAATGGAAATGGATTTAGGAATGGAAATGATTGGACCATGCAATTTCTTTTCATGCCTGTCTTCCTCCTCCACTCTCAAACATGTAAGATTTGCTTGTCAAGGCACCCCACTACATGATAGTACTATTTATTTTTGTAAGATGGTTGCAAAGGCTGCCAAGTTGGGAGAGCTTTGATGGCAGCCAGTTTTGCTAGACCAAACAGTGTGCAGAGGGAAAATTTTCCCAACATCTGGCAAAAATGTCTGAGACTTATCTTTATGTACAGCAGGAATGGGTTTGGAATAAGAACCCAAACTCCATTCAGTTCCAGGAAAGGTTGGCTGAGCCAATGTTTTACAAACCACCTTCTATGTCATGCTGCATGCATTTGAGCTGAGTATCATGATAGTATGTCTTTTTTTTTTTTGTGTGTGTGGTTTAAGTTCTACAGTCCATTTATTTCATGGTGTGTGGGGGAGGTGGGGATGCTGGTGATTGCTAAAAGTGAAGTATGGTAAAGTATTGATGTGAGATTATGAAATGGAGCGTTGAGGAGGGATGCAAATCAGGCAGCCATGGTTTCATTGTAATTTTAACACAAGATTGCCGCTCTACCTTCTTGCTGTATTTCCAGCAAGAAAGAGGAGAGAGAAAGAGGCAGCAGTAAAATCCAGAGAAACAGCACAAATCCTTAGCAATTGTTTATATTGCTGTAATGGAGCATATTGTTAAAAGCATTAAATGGCATAATGAAGAGTTGTGGGTGTGGAGGGTTTTTTAAAGTTTGCTTTGATCTAAACAATTTGCTGTACATTCATAAAATTTACAAGCTTATAAATGTTTAAATAAAATTTCTGTTATGGGTTATCTAGATCAATGTAATTTCTTTTTCATTGCTAAAAAAGGCTTCCAGTTTATTAATCTGAGCATGCTACCTGCTCAGATGCTTTTCCAGTTAGCTTATTCTAGATGGCTTGAGATGTTTAAGCAAAGTTTTCTTTTTTAATTTCATAGTAGCTGAGTGAAATCTGCATTGACAGCAAAGACTGTCAGGAAAATATTTACTGCTTTTTGGATCAATGGCTAGCCAAGCTAATGGAAATTAGCTACAGCAAAACCCAGTGAAGATTCAGTGCTTGTCTAAACTGTGTCTGTCATAAACTGCTCCTTTGTACCTTAAAAATCACTAAGGGCTTTTATGGTCTATACTACATTTAACTTGCCTTGTTTAATGTGCAGCACTTCTGCAAAAGGTGATATACTTTATGTGACAGTTTAATTTTTTTTTTAGTAACTCTATTTATTAAAAAACGGTAGCAGATTTTTTTAGCTATTTATGTTGTTTTAGTTGTACTGCTTTGAGTTGTAAAACTGGCAAACTTTAGAAACTTAACAAGTCTGATCATTACCTTGATAGAAAATGCAGGTAAACACCAGCTGTCTGATGGGTTGTCCATCTCCAATTATTTCTACTGCTTTAGCAGAGGATTTTTTTACCTTTCTTAATTAAAACTGTTTTTCCTTAGAGTTGACAAATAAGTTTGATAGACAAAGGGAGAGTGAAAGGCAGATCTGATGATAGAAAATGCCCTATTTGAGCTGCAGCTTAATTCAAGCTACTATGATCATAACTTGTCCTTATTTAAACTTTGTTGTTAACATGGATTTCAGAGCAAGATTTCAAATGTTTTCTTTCTGTGCCTACACTTACACATTTTGAAAAGGCATACATTTTTCATGTGTGGAACTGTACATTCAAACCATGCCTTACAGGAAGAGACAAACTTAAGCTGTCCTCTATGTGTGTGTGAACAGAAGGCAAATGTATTGGAAGTCTTTGGATAGCTTTGGAGATATGAAATATTAGAAAGGGAAAAAGTTCTTTCACTAATTCAGTTGTCTGTGTCTGTGAATATTTAGATAATTGTTATATTCTCTACCTCTCTCCTATCATGCCCTAGTTTTCATACAGAATTTTCAGAGAAAAATCTGAGTGTTTTCACACATGACTATTTTTCATAGCATTGTGTGGAAGATTGGCTATTGCTCTATTGTACATACTGACTGATACAGAGCACTTGTCCTTAAACCTTATCTGTTCCCATTTTTGTGCTGACTCAGACTGACTCACAGACTAGATATAGTTCTGACCAAGGCTAACGTTCAATTTCCCAGAGATTACTTTGCAGTAATATGTTGAAATTGTATTTCTATGCCTGTAACTGTCACTTATTTCAAGATTTGTCTCTATAATCTAGCAGTTGAAACATTTGTTTTGATGCTTACAGAAGTAACAATTTCATTGTCTAGAAATGTATTTTTAGGTGTGTTTTGAGCATGTGTTTATGTTGTTTCAGGTATCTGAGCATGAATTCTGGTCTGCCTGTATCTATTAAAGATTAATTATTGCTTTTTTTTTTTTTTTTTGGTACTGCAGTCACAAGACTTTATTTTATGCAATGTCACCATTTATGAAATGAAGGCTGAACAGTCCAAGATATTTCCCTTATTTTCCATGCCCTGGAAAATGGTCATCACGTCACACAAAGCATTCAATCTCTTGTAAATTCAAGCACTATGTTCAGAGGCTTTCACCCTGGGGCCACAATGTACAGGATATTTTTCCTTGTGTAGTAATGAGACAATATTTCTTGGTGAAGTGCTGTAATATTCTTCAGATTTTCCTCTAGCAACTGAATAATGGAGGAAGCTAAAACTGCCTCATTCTTCTTTTACCATCTTCTTGCAGTCTCCATGCTGCACTCACACCTCAGGTGATAATGCAAAATACAGATTCAGAAAAATGTAAGCTAGTATATGATGGAGAGAGATCTCCTTTATTTGTATCATTAGGACAACAGTACTAAAATCTGGATAATTATGCTTCTTGAACATGAGCAGTAATATTTGCACTGAAGAGAAAATTTGAGATTGCATGTATCTGTGAACCCTTTTTTATAGGTATCTATTTGTTAAGTCATTGCTATAACCAGATCTAATCTGATTCTAGAATCTTTCAGTGATGTCTTACTAATCAACCAGAGGATTAATGGCTTCTGAAGTTATTTAATGCTGTTTGCTGTATACTGAAGTGTTTTATTCTATACTGGGTCCTATTGGAAGTATCACTTACCCTAAAAGCATCTGTCACCAAAAATTCATCAAGGAGCACGTTTTGTAAAATAAGAATTAATCCACTGAATGTATAGAACTGTGTCCCCTTTTGGGCTCCCCACAACAGAGACATGGACATGCTGGAGTGGGTCCAGCCAAGGGACTGATAGTAAAGGGACTGAAACCTCTGCTGTAAGAGGAGAAGCTGAGAGAGCTGGGTCTGTTCATCCTGGAGCAGAGAAGGCTCAGGGGAATCTTATCCATGTGTATAAATACCCAACTACAGGCTTTTCTAAGTGGTATTCAGTGATAGGACAAAAGACAGGAAGCACAGACTGAAATCAAATTTAAACGTAAAAAAATACATTTAAACACACACAAAGAAATCTCTTTTATTGTAAGGGGTTGCCCAGCGAGGCTGGGCAGTCTACATCACTGGGGGTATTCAAAAACCCAAACAGGTACAGCCTGAGCATCCTTCTTTAGCTGACCCTGCTTTGATCCTTCAAAGGTCACTTCCAGCCATAACTATGATTCAAAACTGCTTTTAATCAGGAAGCCTTACTCCAATTTGAATGACAGTGGTGAGAGGTTCTGTTAGATATTTTAAAATCTTTGGGATCTGTTCCATAACTTGAACTTCTGTATGAAAGTTGTTTGTTGTAATGGCAATGTCTTTTTCTAATGCTGCTTGAAAATTTGCAGGGATTGTTAACTTCATCTGCACCTTTTGTTTTGCCCCTCAGGAACGTTTCTTCTCGCCAAGATTTCGTCGTCGACTTCATGCTGTCCTAGCATCTGTTAGCACTTCAATGCTGATTTTATCAAATCTAATATTTCTTGGAGGAAATCAAGTTGGAAAAATCTACTGGAACAGGATCTTTATGGAAGGCAAGTTTATTTTTATGTGCTTTCTAGATAACAGAATGTTCCAAATGTTACCTTGGGTGGGCTGAGCCAGGTTTTTCTCTCAGTGCACTAACTGCAAGTTAATTTTTTTCTGGTCGAAACTATAAAAAATCTGAGAAAATTCAAATAACTCTGCAGGCTGCATGACTACAAAGAAACATAGCCTTTCTCCTATTCAAGTCTAGAAGGAGGGCTGTCAGGCTTCTCTGACAAGTGAAATCACTGAAGATCAAGTAATAAATGTGTGACAAGTTACCAAGTTGAATTTTTTCCCCACTCTGCATTTCACACATATCAGTAAGGATAGGCATTCTAAAGCCATCCACAGATTCTGTGGATGGCTAGTGGGTAATATCTACAAAATACAGCATTAATTGAGCACTTAATGGCTTTTTTCTATAGTGAATGTGATTTCAGGCTGGGGACCTGCTGACTATTGAGGACAAGTGTGGGAACAGAGGAACTTGGGTGGCAATGTCAGCCTTGGTGCTGCTGAATAAGCAGCATGGGAAGTTGTGCTGTGAGCTGACTCAGGAGACAAATCGAGCTTTAATTTTTTTGCCAGAGGTCAGCAGCATAAGTAGGACCAATTTTCTTTTTAGGTTCTTACTGCTGCCAGTCAAATGAAGGTCTTGTAGAGGAAAATTTCTTCCTCATGAGGGAAGTACTAATAGGTATCTGTGCCTGGAAGTGGTCTCTTTAAAAAGACCACCACTGTCTATTGCAGTGTTTTCTTCTCTTGTTCCTTTCAATGGCTTAGAAATCAGCTCTGGAGTTCCAAGATTCTACTTAAGCATCCCAAAATAGTGAAACTCTTAAAGAGTAAGTTATGTATGTGAATGGAACAATTTATATTCTAAACTAAATGAAAAAAAACATTCAAAGAACTTGAAGAAAGGAACATTTTTAGCATGAAATATAGTGAAACTTTTTGTTAGTACTGGGCAGGAAAGAGGGAGTACTAGTTTTTGCTCTTTAAAGCTTAACACACTTGTGTTCCGTTTCCTTTTTTGATAGGCTTTGTTTTCTCTGAAATTGTTTCCTTCTAGGTAGTTGCCTAATAGTAGAAAATAAGCTGAGAGAAAAGGTAGACAGTAAATTTAGTCATATCTTCTTATTTATTAAAAGAAAAAAAAGGACTAGTGAAGCTGTCTATCTCAGGCTTATATCTCCATACAAATTATTTCCATAATGCAATCTGTATATTATATGAGAATATATATCAAGAAAGTATCCCTTCCTTGTTAGAAGGGTTTGTAGTTATGCAGGGGTTTGCAACTGATGAAGGACAATACTTTATCAAGTATAACAATATTTAATTAAAACAGAATCAATTGTTGATTGTTTTTCTAGGTTTCTTTTTTTCTTGGGGAGGGGGTAGTTTTTTGATCTATTCCTCCTGCACTTAAATACATAGAGTTACTTAAGGATTAGGTACCAGTCATCTAAGACAGGAATAGGAAATTAGTTTAGTCATTTGCATCTTTGTTTCCATGCTGTTTTAATCAAATTAACTTTATTTTTAGAACATGAAAGCTTTTGCTTAGTGCAGCTCATACTCCACTAGTAGAAATCTCTGGGTTTATCTTTGCAAGCTTTGTATGCCTCTATTGTTTGATGACTCAGATGCCTGTGAGTATGTTGTTTAACTGCATTGTTGTTCTGACAAGTCCCATGTACAAGCTGAAACATCCACGAAAATTTTATTGCATCTAAACATTTGATCCATTGTGGTTTTCTTACTGTGGAACAAATGGGATGAACTCTGGTATCAGTCCAGGCTAGGGGATGAACAGATCAAGAGCAGCTCTGCAGTGAGAGACTTGGGGGTGCTGGTGGCTGAAAAGCTGGACATGACCCAGCAATGTTCACTGGCAGCCCAGAAAGCCAAATGTGCTTTGGGCTACATCAGAAGGAGCCTGGGCAGCCAAAGGCCAAGGAAGGGGATTCTGCCTCTTGGCTCCCCTCTGCTGAGACCCCTCCTGCAGTGCTGTGTCCAGCTCTGGGGTCTCCAGCACAGGAAGCACATGGACCTGTTGAAGCAGGTCCACAAAAATGAGCAGAAGGATGGAATACCTCTCCTGTGAGGAAAGGCTGAGAGAGTTGGGATTGTTCAGCCTGGAGAAGAGATGGCTTTGGGGTGACCTAATTATGGCCTTCCAGTACCTTAAGGGAGCCTACAAGAAAGATGGAAAAGGACTTTTTACAAGAGCATGTAGTGACAGGACAAGAGGGAATGGCTTCAAACTGAAAGAGGATAAGTTTGGATTAGATACTAGGAAGAAATTCTTCCCTGTAAATGTGGAACAGGTTGTTCAGAGAAGGTGTGGATGCCTTGATCCCTGGAAGTGTCCATAGTCAGACTGGATGGATCTCCGAGCAACCTGGGGGGAGTCCCTGGCCATGGCAAGGGGCTGGAACTGGGTGGTCTTTAATGTCCCTTCCAACTCAAGACATTCAATGATTCTATTATTGAAGGCCAATGAAATCCAGTAGGACTATTCAAATCTTGGTCTTCAGTTTCAACTAGATTTAAGTGCTGGTCTGTAAGAGAGACAACAAAAATCTATGTTTGGAGTGTGCAGTGCTAAAAGCTAAAGTTAAATAAATTTGTTTGTAGTCTGCACTGTTCTGGTAAATCCAATTCATCAATATTTACAGACTAAACTAAACACTACAAATATGTACTCTTTGATCATTCCTTTGTCAGCCCAAGAACAGATGAGATGATCTAGCTACTTGGCTAGAACTCAAGCTTTTGTCTTCACCTTTATAAAAAATTCAGTTGGATATGCTTGACTTAGAGCTAAGAGTAGTGGTGGTGGGTGGGTGTTCTGTGTGGCAGGAGGGTATTTGGGTTTTTATCTTTGTACTTAATTTCTGGTGTGATGCAAGCAATATAAAGTTCCCAGGAATGAAGATTTTCTTTTGTGCATTATGATTCTGGAGAGCTTTGATTAGAACAGATATTGATATTCTGTCACTGACTTGTGGAGAATAGTCTAGAAATCTGGCACAGGACCCCCAGAGCTCTTTTGTACAAAATACCCAAATCTGTGTCCTTTCACTTGGTAGACAAAGCAATGTTACAATGTCCAGTACATTACTGAGCTCTGCTAAATATGTATCTAGTTGCTTTGAATCAATAATTGTTAGCTTTGGGTCAAGAAGAAAGAAGATACCCTGTGAATTTCATGTTAAAATATTAGAAATAATATTCTCTATTTAAAAGCTCTTTAATCTCTTTGAAATTTGCCTTGGTTTAGAAACCTAAGCAGGTTCCCTAAGCACCACTCTAAAATCAGAGTGTAGACATTTGCATGGGGAGGACATTACATTCTCAGGAACCCACCACCACGACTTGAGATTGGTTGACTGAGGTGTCAGAAGGCTGTGCAGCACTAGTGTGACATAAAATCCCTCTGAGTTCAGGAATAGAGAGATGTGGAAACAAAACCTCCCACCTGTGCACTATCAGCTGCAAAGAGTAGTCAGTTCCTTTCCTTTGTTCAAATCCCACAGAATTATGTCTATAAAGATCTCTACCTGTACGAGTAGGAAAAAAATAGAAGAGATGTGTGCTTCAGTTTGTAAATGTAATTGGCATTTGTAGGTCACTAAAAAGTAGTCAAGAACATATATGCTAAAGTCCAGCAATAAAAATGCATCTCAGACAGAAATCAGATCTGCAGGTTTAGGTGCAACATAAGATGTTGTGTGTGGCATTTTCAGGTCTGGCAAGTAAATTAACCTCAGAATATCAGTATTGTAAGGCCCTAAATGCCCAGCCTACAGCACTTCATAGTCAGAAATTAGCAATTCTGTTGTATAACACCGAAAAACAGAACACTGAGGGGCAGCTTCCTGCTAGCATGTGTGTGACAGTGATGCAAATTTAAACCAACAAGCTCTTAAAAGAAAGCTTTATTGAAACTTGAGATGTATGAAATGCACTTCTAGTTTTGCTCTTTCGTTACTGGAGAGGATCTACTCTATTCTTTTGCAAATAATCTCTACAGTTTTTGGAGAGTGGGGAAGAAGAGGTATGGATATGAAAGCACTCAGAACCAGCACAATAATTTTGAGGAGAACCATGCAAGTGGGATGCCTTTGTCATCAAAAGTTTGTGAATTGCATTTTAGAAACAGGATTTAGATAAAGTTTCCTGGGATTCTTATTTGACTGATACTTGTTTTGAAGTGCTTTGGCAGTGCTTTCCACAGTTCCCATACCACATACAAGGGGAGTTGATATCTGAGCACATATTCTTTAATATTTATTTTGTTTCTTCTTGTGAAAAATAGATTAAAATTTATCTGGCTTTAAAAATATTTTTGCGCATCTTTAAAATCACTGGTCAAAATTATGAGAGCAGAGGTCTGTGTATCTTATGTGTATGAATATTTGTTCTTAATTTTGTTGTGAAAATTCTCTCTATTCTTTCTGTTCAGACCCAGCATTAGTGCTTGTTTCTAAAATGTAATTTGGCCCTGTTATTTGCAAAGAAAAAAGTTCCTATAGCAAGCATTTACTTTGATCTTTCTTTAGTAAGAATTTTCTCATGAGGGACACTGTCTAATAAGAAAGTAGGAGAAATATCTTCTATGTAACAAACCATTTTAAATCCTGTATTCTCTATAGAGAATAATTAATGCTTCACTTCAAAATTAGGTGCTCCAACAAGAAGGGTTCTCTTTGGAAGGGCTTACTCCTAAAACCAGCACTGTGAAGTTCTTTTGGTTAAAAGACTGAAATATTTTATCAAGCATGGATGAAGACATTAGGCTGGGAGGGGACATAAGTGTATTAGATGATAAAAATCTAAAATTATTCCTGGTGTCTTTCTGGTTTACCAGGAACAGAGTCCATATCAATGAGGAAAGCATACAGTGCATTTCAGGTGTCTTTTACTTGGAGCAGCTGTCTGAAAATTGGACAGTGATTTAAGTGAGGACAGTGATAAACTGTAAACTAGTCTTTTAGCTATCCAATTTACCTTGCCAAATTGTGAGGAGTGCCTCTCTGGAGGGAAGTTCAGCCCATATACATCTGTCTTAGCATGAGATGAGATGCATTGTCACTCTTCACTGCGTTCAGGGGCATTTTGTACAGCTCAGTTTGGATTATTAGATTGAACACCCAACCTTTGAGAAGTGTCCTTTAGTAGATAATCCAGCAAAGAGTGAATTTCACCCTCAGTTAGGAGTGATTTACTGCAGGGGTACAGGATGGCTGGCTGGGCAGAAGTCCTGCAATGAAGGATCTCTGACTGCTCTACTAGACTTGTGAACTTTGTGCATCAACAGCGTCGTACCACTAGCAAAAATAGACCTTGTACAAAGATGCAGTGACAGCACTGCAAAATGCATAAATGCTCTTCTCCTATGTGATGTTCTGAAGGCTAAAGGTAAAATATGTGCACTTTTGGTCACTGCAGTTTAAAAAAGCAGTAAGCTGACAATTAGGAAGAAGGAAATACAGCAACACAGTTGGAAGTCTAGAGCTGTGATCCTGAATAAATGACATTGCTATGTTTTGAGAGAAAAGTATTGAGGGGAGAAATGTTTACATAAAAGTTTCTGCAAATTAAATTTTACCAAGATGTTGTGATTACCAGTGGCTCAGGAGAAGGGAAAAAACTGTGAAATGTAGCAAGTACTTGCCCTTTGGTGATCCTTATGGGTCCCTTCCAGTTCCAGCTCTGGATATTCTATGATTCTATGACATTACCTAGATAAAACTGTTGGATTGCCAACCTCAGGGGACAGTCTCCAGGTAGAAAAAAAATCTGCCAAGCAATGCAGAAAATTCTGACGTCATCATGATGTAGGAGTAATCTCAAAATTGCCTCCAGACCCATTGCAGGGCCTATTTTCATTAGGCAGTTCATCAGCAATTAGAGATGTTTAAAGTAAAACTAAAATTTATTTCTCCATGTCTAATGTTTGTTCACTAAATGAAGATGGTGATGCCTTTACTTTGCCTCCAGTTTTCCCTTTTGGCTTGCTTTGGAAGAAAATCAGGTCCTATGCTAATCAGATTTCAGATAATTGGTCAATTTATAGGGAGAAGATGTTCTCATTAGCACCTTACCTACTTTACAGAGGCAGAAAGCTTTTGGACTTCTTCCCAGCTGTGCAGCAGAGCAATCTTAGATTGTGTTTCATAGGGCATCATAGGCACTGAATTGCAAGTGGGAATTTCCACAATCATGTCATACAAGATTCAGAGGTATGAGTGAAACAAAGAGTTTGGTGTAACACATTTGATGTAACATGCCTAAATGTGAATTTTTTGGTAGAAACAGTGGACCATTATATTTTAATGATATTAAAATAAAATTGTGCCGATTGGTAATGACACTGCATCACACGACTGAAAATTACTCTGACAATCTCTATTTGTTTCATTTTATGCAAATCACTTAGTGCTCGAGTTGAGAATTGCAGTGGTACCAGCATCTTTCAAGGCATTGTCCAGAACTGTTGTTGCCTTTAGAAGTTTTGCCCTTGGTTGTGAAGACAGTGAAATTAGCTTGTTGCTGTACAAAAACTCGTTTGTCTATTAGTATTAGAGATGTCTAAGTTCAAGATCTAAATAATTGAAAAGCTATGAGTTACTTACTGGGCAGCTCCACTGCTGTGTGAGATGTCAATAACAAAAAAAGGATGAGAGATTCCTGTATTGGTTGTTGTATGTTCGAGTCTGGCTCATGTGAGATCATGCCTTCCCATCTGGTCAGTTGTTGACTGTATGTCTCACGTGCTGCAGTAAGGAGTGTAGGTAGAAGGCCTCAGGATAATCAGTTCATACAACCTCATCCTTCAGAAACTGAGTACTGCTAGTCAGATTTGGTCATAGATTTAGCACATTTTAAGGGCTGAGGGAAGAGGTGGAGCAAAGTAGTTAGAACTCGTTATTCCGCAAGGGTTTAGTTGGACATTTTAGCTCTGAGGTCTTGCCAGATAATATACAACAATGTCTTAAGAGCCATATTGCATGTAGCAACTTCTGAAATGGGTTGCAATGGTAGATGTAATTATCTATCTGTGAAGGGGCTTAAAGGTGCAGGAGGAATGAAATCGTGCAGCAAAAGAACTCAAAGGAAACCACAAAAACTGTCAGCTGGGGCATCTTCACTGTCTATTCTATGCTTCTCTTGCAAAGTCATTGCTCAAATTTCTTTGCAGCTGAAAGAAAAAGGAGGGCTGCTTTCATGGCTGGCAATTCAGAGTTTCATATGGCCCTTGTTTTAGTTTGGTAAATTCTGTTGTAGAGTAGCTAGCATATGGTCTTCCAGCATTCTTGTTCCTCCAGATTTTCACTTTCACTAAGAAATCCCACTTGCTGCTGTTATGCAGAAACTTACTTTGGGTCATTTTTTTCCAAAAATACATTTATGAACATTATATTGATGAATTGTGTAATTTAGAGTAATATTGCATAGTGGCAGAAGTATTACTGAAGGTGTCACATTTTTCTAAGTGATTCATTCTTCTTCTTGCACAAAGGACGCTTGTTTTCAGAATCATTTATGTGACCTTGCTTAGTGGGTGCAGTTCATTGGGATGTGAACTGGCAAAATACCAAGAAAAATTAATTTTGGTCTGCAGCAATAAGGAGGCAGTATTTGTTTGTTTTTGTTTTTTTTTTTCCCCCTGTACCTCCCAAAGGATCACAGCTGTATAAAAGCAAATATTTACATATTTTTGGGGGGCATTTTCTTCAGAGTTGAAAGAGTAAAGTGTGTTCTGCCATTTTCTGTTGAATCATGTTGGTTTGAGCCTCTGTTCTATGTGAAAATTGTTGGAGCATTGCTATGTTTAAATTCAACTCTTGCTGTTTAATCTCAATGGTTTGCCATTTGTCTTTGTCTTTAGATTCTTATGACATTATCCTGCAACCAAATCAATGCAGAAAGATCTTTCTATCTAGAAAGTTCTAGAACATGTGCAGACATATCTGCTGGGATCAACATGATTCCATGGTCAGAATCAGTCATAAAGATATAGGTATATATATATAATATATATCTTATTAAAGCCTTTATTTTACACAGTGCATGTACAAGTGAAACAAAAATGCAGGGCAGTGCACACTATGACTATACATAGAGTTCGTCGTTGTCCATTGTGCTGCATCTGACTTACAGAATGAAATAAACTACTCTGCACACAGGAAATGGGAAGTTGTTTCTACATGGTGCTGCCTTGTCAATTTGCAGCTCTTTCATAAAAATACCACTTTGCTACTTTGTGAGCTTTGCTGATCACAGGCAAAATGCCCCTAGATTTTCAATTACTTTGGCAAGGTTTATACAACCTTTTTCCAATTGTTTTGATGTTGTTAGTGAAGTACAGCATGGCATGATGAGCAATTGTTGTAGTAGGTTGGCCAAGTCCATCTTACAGAGTAACCTTGCTGGTAGCAGCATGCTTAGTGTGGAAGCTGGAATGAACAATGCCAGTAAAAACCTTTCTGGTGGTTCTGCTGGTGTGGCAGATCAGCATGTGCTGTTCTAGCATAGTCTTTCAGAGGCTGAAGCAGTTTGAGTGCATGGACTCTTTATGCCTTAAACATAGCATTTACATAAAAAGAACAAAAATAATTTTTATGTCAAACAGTTAAAAATTGTTATGACCTCATGACTGCTCATCAGTGGGAAGTTCAGCTTTGCCTTGTCATTCTCCTGTATACAAAGCAAAAGCCTCACAGTGGCCCAAAGTAACATAGCTGGGTATAGAATACTTGAAGTGCTGTTGTATTGATCCCTGTGCTTATTGGGAAATATATACTTAAGTGAGCTCATGGTTGCAGTGGCATGTATGTCTGATTAGTAAGAGACATTATTTCTGCTAATATGTGTAATAATTGAGAAATGTTTTCTGAGGAATGGTGTAATCGCTTTCTTTTCCTGTACTCAGAAATTTCCAGGAGTCTTTCAAGTGCTGTTTCTTTCTTGTCATTGAATCCTGTTTCTTTTGTCTGTCAGCCCCTTTCATTTGTCCTGATTTGAGCTACTCCTGACTCGCACTTTTTTTTTCCAAATGCTTTTTGAGAGAACAGTTCCCACGCACAGAAAGTAACCTTCTCACATCAGGAACTGGAACACCAGCTGTATTTAGCTTTGCAATCATTGAGACTTTCATGACAACTTTCTAAGTTGTTTATTTCCTGAAAAGTAATGTTAAAACAGCATTGTGGTATTCTACCATTACTGCCACTTGGAGATTGCTAGATCAAATTTTCTCAACTTATAGCAAAAAAAAAAGACACCTTTTTTTTTGCCCCAAATGCCAGCCTGAGTTATCAGCTTGAGACTGAGAATTCCAGCAGTGTTCATGCTGGTTCTGGCACCTCTACCAGCGAAGTCAGAGGTGAGAACAATCCTCTTGTAAAGATGCATGGGCCACAGAGGAGGCTGATCTTTTCCTAAAACTACTGTTCCCTGTGCAGAAGAATGAAAAGCAGTTAAGAGCTTATTTTTCTCACTGAGGAAGTCTAAGAGGATTTTTACTATGCTCTATCACAGTTCTGCTGCATTTTTACACTAATGATGTTTTGCTTATAATTTCATTCTAGGTAAGCAAGCAAAGATTGTTGTCTCAGACTATGTTATCATCTTTTTTTTTTTTAATCTCTGAATGAATTTATTTTAGCCATCTTTAAAAAGAGAAGCTAAAAGTACAAGAACCCAGAAAAAAAAATTATCTGTTTCAGCCTTGTCTTGACTGTTGGGTTTTGGGAGAGGGTTTGTTTAGTGTTTGTTTGAGTTTTTTTAAGAGGGAGAGAGCAAAGCCTTGTATATGTGTTTAATGAAATGTTTAGACTTACATACACCCTCGTAAGTGCTGACAGTTCTGTAAAATTACTTCTACCTGATGTCATTCCATTTACTACTAAATTGCATGCTGGGACATGTTTTCTTAAGGCACCTTGCACGAGCCAACAAAGACCTGAAACTGAAGCAGAGCTGGGATTTAAGTTCATGCTGAACTTGTAATGTAGCAAACTTTGTGTGGGCATTATCAAACTCTATGAGAAGCAGCACCATACGGTGGAACACACGGCTCTGCTGTCCCTAAGGAAGCACTATGAGGCAGAAGTGTCTCCTCCCTAAACAGCTGCATTTTCCCCTCAGTGTTACACCAGTCACTGATAATCTCACTGTTTAGTGGGGTACCTGTAAAGGATGGGTAAGCAGGGAAGCATGTGGCTCTGCTACATGTTTAATCTCTTTGGGCACTGTCTTCCCCTGAGAAAATGGAGAAATATCTGTTGTCTCCTAAACCCTTGGTTCTGTCTCCTGCAGAGGCTGCACCCCTGGACACCGTGACAACCAGTGTTGTCATGGGGGTGACTTGTGATGACCATTTGGATACACAAAGTGCATGGATTGGCTCTACCTTAGCTCTCTCAGATCAGATAGAATTAGAGTACTAAATGGGACAGTTCCCAAAATTAACTTAATCATCCTAGAAATATTACAAATTTCTGTTAGTGAATGTACACCCATCTTTAAGTAACAGAATGTACCTGAGTTAGTAGGCTAAATAAATGCAAGAAATACTAAAGCCTTAAAGCTAGTCAGAGATCATCATAAGCATTCCTAGTTATTGTTACAAATTACATCCAATGCTTGCAGTTCGTTCTGTAGTGAAATAACTACAATTTTCAGAGCAGAGAAATTCCTCAAGAATGTTACTTCTAAGAAAGTAATGGATTTCAAATATTAGAGTAGTTTTTATTTAATACACTGTCTTCCATTTTACCTTTTAATTTCTCTAAGGTGAGCATATCCTGAAGCCCAGTAATGAAATGTTGGCTTGTTGCTGTCTTCATAGGTGTTGAATTTTCACTGTTGCTAAGTTAGCTTAAAAGCCTGTTACAAATGCCTTGGCTGTCCATGCTTTAACAAGATCCATTTTATTTCTGACAGTTGTTGAGATACCTGACTGAGATTTTCCACAAATCTCTGTCAAGCTGCCAGACTCATGTATTCCTGTCCATTCTGTGGGTGAGCAATAAATGGTGTGAGTCACTTGAAGCTACAGAGCAACATGCCTGTTTAGGCATCTTAAGCAGAAAATATGCTCTGTTGTTAATAACTGATTCATAATTGATTTTTCTTTTAAAGCTACTTCCTTATTTTTGCAGCTTGCATCAAAAACTGGTAAATAATATGGTATGTTTTTTGTTAGTATCCATCTTCCTAGCCATGTAAGAACATTGGACATGATTATTGATTTTTATCCATTCTGCCCTTTTTTATGTGGTTTTTATAGGACCCACAGCTAAGCCCTCTATCAAATATAATGATCCATCTGCAAATTCTAACTTAGGCTTTAAAACAATCCTTGCAGAAGAGTGATTTCTGTATTATACTAAAGTATCCGTAAAAACTCTCCCAATGGTGAGACTTTTATGTCTGAATAAAGATTTATTTTGCATCTAGATTGAACAAAATCTCAAATCCTTGTACTTGTGTGGAGTGTTGAAGAGGGGTTTTTTGCTCTTCAAAACAGTAGCAATGTTACTGAAGTAGTTGCATTGTTCAAAAGGAAAAGCATCTTCTTTAGTAGTCCTTAACATTGAAAGAAAACTGTAGGTACACTGTTCCGTTACCTGCAGGTTAATATGTATCCTGCAGTGAGAATAGTTTGCAAATAATTGAAAATATTTTAAACTCGAATCTTCTGACTATAATACTCTGCCAGTCCCTGTGTCTATTACTTATATAAATGGTACCTTCTATTTAACAAATAGTTTGCATGTAAATAATTGAAAATCAGCTTATCAGAGAATCTTAATGTTGTCTCAGTTGCTATTACCTATTATCTTTGTTTTAAAATGCTTAGAACAATGATCCTTTTCCTAGCACATCTGTTGCACACAGTTTAGAATGTTATATACATATATATATGTATGTATGTGTGTATATATATATGTACATGTGTATATATATCCCTTCACTGCTGTGTATAAACACTGCTTCACGTACATTTTTACTGCAGCAAAAAGGAAATTAAATCATATATTTGCAACAACATAGTCTTTAAGATGGGGCACTATTCATCACAGCTGAAGTCCAACTTGTGGATATCTTATTCTTCACCCAGTATTGAGACAGGTGACAATTTTCACATTTCTGGCCAAATTACATTTTTAAATGTTTTAAGAACTGTCAACCTGTACCAATGTGGAAAATGAAATGCTGAAAAACTCTAGAGGATTGCTAATAGTACATACAGACTTTCTCCTTAGCTTCAGTTCTTATTTTTCCAGGTTAGGAACACCTGACAGTTTGTACCATCTGATAGTTTTTCTGTGTCTCTGATATACAACTGGGAAGACTTTTCCTAAAAGCTATGAAAAATGTTCAGAAAAATGTCCATCCCATCTGGATGTGCCAGGAGGACAATTTACATGGGGGTTTATATATTAGTTAGAGTAGCAAAAGCAGTGTCACTATAACTTATTGTATTCCAACCCAGCATAAATATATCCTGGTAGAACAAAATTCTCTTTTCCATCATTTTCTTACCAAGGGTGTTACCATTTCATCAGATGTAACAGGATATCTGCATGGCTAGTACAGGAAAGTGCCCTGTAAGTCAGTATATAGAGCCAAAACAAGGATCACCAAGACCCTCAGGATGAAACTATCAGTATCCCCCAGAAAGCCTCTTAATATTATTAGACTCAAAATTCTATAAGAGAAGACTGGTTGTTGGTGTCCACATGCCTAAAGCCCTCCTAGTGTTCACTGAGGTGTGTAAACACTACTGTGAACAGTTTAATAAATCTTCACAATGTGATTTGGCCAGTGTTGCATATTAAATTAGTGACACAAGTAGATAGAGAAATCAGGAGTCCTGGATCCTATTCATTAAATTCCCTTTCCATGAAGACTTAATGGGTGTAATTTGAACTGTGTAGTTAATATTTTGCAGCAAACCAGCCATGTGATACACTGATAGTGGCTCACCTTTCCATGTTTCATGCAAAACATGGAGGGTCTGTGTTCATTTTCCTTGGATGAGCATTCAGAGAAAAGGAGAAAGCAGTATTTGTTAGATGGGACTCATTCAAGTTTTACAAGCAAGATGTTGCCCAAAGACACTCAATAGTCTTTTTAAAAGTGCAAATACTCTTTCACCATTGGGTCAGACCAAGTTTTATTACATTGTCACACTTGAAGGTCAGTATTCTTGTGGTCCCAGGTATCATGGTAGCTTTCAGAACTGGATGTTCATGGCAGAAATGCATAGGGAACCAGGTCTGGAGAGCTCAGGACAGCAAAAGCTTTCATTACAGTGAGAGCCATTGAAAATGAGATTAGTGACTGTTGCTGAGAGTGACTGCAGTGAATGCCCTCATGCACAGGGCAGGACATAAATGCTGGGCAGTACTTGGTGGTGCATAATGTTAAAACCTCCCTGAAACAGCAGGATTTAATTTCTCTTGTGGAACTGAGAAAGAAGTAATTATTTCTTTATCTTACAATTATGTGTTGGTTCTCTGCACTCTTCTGCTGTTGACAAAGGTCTCAGATATTTTGGCTTAACTACAGCTGAAGTGTGAGAGCAACAAAAGATAAATACTAATCAGTATTCATTTGACTGCTGTTCTGAAGAAATGGTGCTGTGTTCTCAACTCCTTCTTAAGCTCCAATGGAGATGAAAAGAAGGCTATGACTATGAGGGAGACCGAAAAAAGAGAAATGGAAGCAAGGCAGATCCAGCCAGTTACTCCACTATGCAAATTAATGCAAAATAAACCTTGAAGAGAGGCCTACATTGAACCACCTCCATCTTTGCATATTTCCTCCATAGCTTTTGCATAGGCTCTCACTCTTTGCTTGGAGAAAAGCTGTTGTCCAGTTCCTCTTACTGGGCTGGTTTGTGGAGCTGAAAGTTCCATTGCAAAATAGCACAAGGCAAACGGATGGCATTTTGTGCAGTGCAAGATACCAGTAGGATTAGCAACTGGCTGCAAGAGCACCTTGTGTTGAATGAATAAGTTATACCTACTTGAAAACATCATGCAGACCAACATTTTTAATTTGTAAAAGCAGAGTTCAGATTCATATCTGCCTGTGGCTGCATTAGCTTGTGTGGCTGGCACTGACACAGCTGCTGAGGATAGCCCCAGCCAGGTGCCTGATCTTGGCACTGGAGGACAGCTCACACAAACTGTGGAATTACTGGCTTTTTTTCTTGGGGATTTTTGATAGAGGGACTTAGCAATCAAAGCTCACATGCCCATTAGAGCTGGAAGCAGAGGGGGTTTTGTCTGAGTTGTTTCTCTTAAAAGAAGCTGGATGGACAGTAGACAAACAGCTCTTTGGACTCTCCAGTAATGAAGAGAACTTTTTCCTTGGTGGTAGAGGTAAGAACAGCTGTAAAGCTTTTTCATTTTTGGCAGAAATTTGGAACAAATTAAAACGGCTGTCAGCAGGCTGAAGATTGCAGAATGCAAAAGGTTCTACTGTAATTTAATGAAATCCAGCTAAGGCCCAGGAAAGATGTAAAGTCCACTTGCTCTGGCTGTGGTACCTCTGACCGTTTGTTCTTTTACTTGATTTCTAAACCAAAAAATACTCCTTTATCATGTGCAGGATGACTTTTTCTCTGCTAGTCCACCATTTTGAAGGGGAACATCGGAAAGTATAACACCTTTTAGATGCATTTCTCTTTAATTTCCCTTTAAAAAAAAAAACCAAAACCCTTAGAAGAAATCAAAAAGTCTTTGTCTAAAAATAGTGTCATCTGGAATATAATCTAAGTAATCTCAGATTTTTGCAAACAGTCCTTAACAATGTTCCTCCCTGAACAAATAAACCAGCCAACTAACTAGTGGGTTGAGACTTTATTATCATTATCAGAGCTGACTCAAGGAAAACATATATGAGTTTGACTTCATCAACACCTACATTTTACTGAAATACCATAAGACATTAGTGGAGCTTTGTGTTTAGCAGGCACTCTACTTGCAAGGCATGAAAGAGGCAACTTACCCTTATTTTGTTCTTTTGGTCATATTTTAATCCTTTGAAATCCCTTTTCTGAGTCACCCCCAGGGAAGAATTAAAGGCTTGACTACTTTGTGACTACTTTTATTTTTGTAAATTCTTTAGTGGATCGTCCCTTTTGATGGTTTTGGATTTTCCTTGTGGTTATTGAAAGGCATCAGGATTCACTCTGGGCTAGAGGATGTGTTATGGGTGGTCCACCACTCTTGGCTGACTGGCAGATTGACAGTAATATTGCTCTGCTGTAGCTGTCACAGATCTGTTTAGGATATCCTGACTTTTATGAGTCAGCCCCTCCCAGTCCCAGCACCACCCTAAATATCTCCTTGATACAGAAGAATCAGAATAGTTTGAGGACATTAAAGAGCAAACTGCCTGAAGAGACTGAGTAGATACAAATGATTAATGAAATTACTCATTTGGCACTACTGGCATTATTTTTTAAATAATGTATTCAGAAGGAAGTAAATCAGTAATGGGATTTAAGAAGCACAAAAGGAGATTTCAGCATAATGAATTTCCTTCTCAGAGGTGATACCAAATATCTGTAGATATTACAGGAAGGATTTTTGTGTGAAGCACAAATAGCTTACTCAGATTTTTAACTCTGTTGAGCACTGGATTGGTACAGTATCTGTTAAAGATGGCATTAGTGCTTTGCATTACTTTCATCATTCACCCTGTTTCTGTTGGGAAGTAAGTTTCCCCACCGTGTAAGAAATAACAGGACTTCATTAGTCCTTTGATGGCTGCTTGAAGAAGCTGATCATGTTATAGCAACTGAAATTCTAAATCTCATTCCTCATCAAATTTCCAGATTGTTTTATTGAAGCAAGCAGCACTAATGTGAAATCTTCAAACTAGTATGCCCACATGTTCAGTGGTGCTGCAGAATGTACTGTTAAAATTTCATTAAAAACCCTGTGATGTGATATGACCCCAGTTGCAATGGGCTGATTTCAAAGTTTCTACTTTTAAAATTGAAATATCTACCCATGCAGAATTGGTTTGAATACAATGGTCTTCCCATTGACTAATGGAGGAGGGGGAATTGCTTGCCTGATAAAATTTTAGGAGTAGGAGTGCTCACATGGTCATTAATGTTTTTGCTTAATTGAAAGGAGCTGAAAACCTACCTTTTCATTAGACCATTATTAATCTGCAGTTTTGTTTAGGAAAAGAAACATTAATAAGCATCGAATGTTAGCACTGATGATCCAAATAGATGCATATGTTTATAAACACACAAAATCTTAAACTGAAATGGCTCTGTCATTTTTCCTATTACTTACCACAAAATGAGAGAAAATTCATGAGGTAGCTACCATGCACTTATTTATACACAGCAGCTTTTCAGGGTTGATCAAGTGTCTGAAATTACCTGTATGCTTGAGTCAGGTAGAAGTTTGCTTGAATATTGTCTGAAAAATTTCTTAATACTCAATTTTTCAAACAGAGGAAAAGAGTGTTAAAAAGCTGAATGTGTTTTATGAAATGCCCTGGGGGAACCTTCTTGCACATAACTTTGCTTGAATTTGATAATGCTGGAGCTGCGTTTTAAATTTTGTTGGTTTTGTGTTCAGTTCAATTCTGGTAGCTGTTACCTCCTGCCTTAGCGGTGCCCTCTGTGTCTCATGGGGAATAGTGGCCAAAGGTGAGTTCACAGGGCACCTTGCTGTTTCCTGATAACTTATCTGAAATGTTATGGACATATTCCAGGATTTCATCTTTTTCCTTTATGAGAATGATTCGTTTTCTGGATTTATCTCTTAATTTGTCATGCTACCAATTTCTGTTTCTTAAAATAATCATTCTGTTGCAATGCTTCTAATTTCAGTGATTATTACATCTCATCTATGTAAAAAAGTAATGGCAAGATTCCAAGCTAAGGAGTCTTCAATTTAAAGTGCCAGAATTAGTACAGAGTAGCATATTCCTGGTCAGTGTTACTGAGCAGAAAGCCTCTTGGTTTTGGCCTCAGAACATAAATGTGCTTCGTTGGCACATAAAACTGCTTCATTGGCAACTGAACTGTGGTTTCTTTTAATCTAGTTCTGATAGCATGGCATTTTTCCTTTGGAAAGGGAGGAAAAAGCAGCTTGCTGGAGACATGGCACGGAGCTTTTTAGCCCAACAGAGTGTTGGGTGTAACACCAAAGGAGACACAGAGCTGTTAGGTCGTAGATAGCCCAGATGCTTCAGCAAGTGAAAAAATAGCTTGACAATGTTAAATGTGAGTGAGAGGTGGGTGAGTTACGATTTCTGAAAATCTATGTATTTTAAAATATATTTCATTAGAAATAGTTGTCTTTGCCACTTAGGTACATTTTTCTTGTGGAACAACATTCTGACTTTTGGTGAAATATTGAAGAAGCTACACAAATCATTGCCCATGATAATACAGTAGGTTGGCTTGGTCTTTGGTCCCCCCACCCCACCCCGATTAAACAATGTGAAAAACCTGCCAAAATCTGGTTTTTTTTTCCCCTGGCAACTCAAATTAAAATGCATAGATGAAATTGAATTGAAGCTGAAGTAGAACTTGGATTGAAGGACAAGATTTCATTCCATAACTTAAAAGACGCAGTGCAGGAGAATTAGTTGTACAGTTTTGTGTAACAATGTGATTATTACTGTGTTAGATTGCTCCGAATGCTGTATTAGCATCTGAATTTTGGAGTGCCTGTCATTTATTTCCTTCAGTTAATGGCAAAGTTTGAGGCAAAATTCGCTTTCCTGTTGCTCTTCCACCATCCTACTATTTGGTATAGTTTTGACCCGCAACAACTAATTACAGTTCTTTAAAGACACCTAGGAATTCTTCTTCCAAGTTTTGTTGTTTGCATTTCCCCCAGAATGTCAAGTATAACCTTGTGAGGATAGTTTGACATTTCTGCAGCTGCACTCCATCCCAGTATGCTTTGCTCATGACCAGATTTAGTAAATTTCCTATGTTCTTTTTCCAGAAAGCGAATAGATTTATTGGACATAATTAGTTTGTTTTAAATCAAGGCTGCTTATCACTCTTACCTTTGTCATCACAGTGGTTGTTTGTAGTTTTTGTTAGCTAAATATTTGTGGCATTCCTTTACTAATTATACATGCCAGCATTTACAGCTGCTCTCCATTAAAATGAGCCTAACTTATCTCCAGCTACTTTTTCATCATTTAAGAAAAATTGCCTTGTGATTTGGAAGGGGACTCAACCCATTTGGCATCCTAGCGAGTGCGTCGTGCAGCTCTTCGGATACTCCGGAGTGTCAGTGGAGAAGCATTCAGTGTGTTAGCAAGGATGTGCCTGTTGGATGACAGGCTGGGTCAAGCAGACAAAGGAGAGCTGCATTGCTGCTGCTCCTAAATGCACCTAAGAAATGTGGGACCTCATGCATGATGGGATGAACGATGTCTGTGTAACTAAAATATAAAGTTGAGCTGATTCAGACTTTCTGACTTACAGGGTTTTTTTTTTCCCCCATATAGCTGTCTGCTTATTATCAGTACAGAGTTAAGAATGCCCAACAAATGTAGCCAATTCTGTGAATCTCAGCTTTATTGCAAAAGTAAATAAATCTGGGAGAGGTATTGTAAAGGATTAGCAGTGGAGTGTGATGTAGTTATAAATAGTCACCAGGGTTCATGATTATGAGCTGCATTTACTTTCCTCTCAGTGACGGAAATAAATTGAAAGGTGACAGGAAGGTGGTGGATGAAGAATTGATGGATGCAACTGTCCTCTCTTGGCTTCTTTAAAAAAAGGGAAAGCACTGTTTTGTATTACTGTCATGCACAAAGCCAGTACCTTCCTGAGGACCATGTAAAAGCACAGAATTCAGCTTTGTATTTGCAGTTCTGGAGCTTGGGGGTCAGTCACTGCTTCATTAGTTCATGTGTGTTCATGTGATAATTCAGAAAGAAGATTAGCTTCTATTAATTACGGTAAATCCCTTACAGCATCTTCTGTGGTGGAATTAATAAGCAATTAATTGCTGCTGGAAGCTATTGAGATTTCAAATATGTAAAAAAGTAATGATGAGTCAGAACTGTATCACATCAGCTTTATATGAATGTTGAGGTTGAGGATGACCATGAAATTGTGACAGTGACAAAATCCTGCCAGCCATCTAGACAACTGCCATTTCAGACTGGTATTTGTAGGATCTGAAGTATTTTTAATTCTCCTTAATTCCTATTCAGGACCAGTACTGAAGGGGGGATGAGTTGGTATTCAAGGGCATGTTTCTTGGCTGTCTGCTGGAACGGTTTTGCTGAATGACTTATTTGGGCTAATGTAATTAAGCTTCTGTCTGAGCCAAGCCCATACCTGTGTAAGTGTGCTGTGGTGCTCCTGGGCACGCTGTCCTTGCTCTCCTCTGTGCACACAGATGGCAAGGCTGGGGCTGCATCCCCAAGCAGCTTTGTGCCTCACCAGCAGCAGGTGACGCCAAGGGTCTGCTGATTACAAAATGCTTTTGACAAGAAAATTGAAAAACGTGGTGTAACATTCTGAAAGCAGAAACTCTATCTTCGGTGCACATGCAAAATTTCAAGCTTGAGGAGGCTGAAGGGGATCTTTCTGCTCTCTCAGATATCTAAGGGGAGGGTATGGATAAGATAGGAACAGAGGCATCTTAGGGTTGCATAAGAATAAGGACAAAAGGCAAAAGTCACAAGTTGCAAAAAGGGAATATGGAATTAAATTTCATGGAAAAAAATTTCAGAACAGATTGGCCAGAGAGGTAGTGGAGCTCTGCTGACAAAGCCCAGAGCAACAAACTGGTGGTGATGGCACTGGGAGAAGATGAGAGACCTTTCTGACCTAAAGTGTAATCTGTAGTCCTAGACTACCTTCACAAGTCCTTGCACAGTGTGCTTTATGAAGAGGTTCCTTCAAACAGGATTTGTTAGTTAGCATTGTAAGGTTTTAGTTTCAGCAGAGAGAAATCCACTGCAGGCAGATTGTGTTGCTCTGTGATGCTGCAAGCAGAGGCAGGTAGAAGATTAACTTCTAAAGCATGTATTTTCATTTTTAAAGGTACTTTTTTAAAAAAAATTCTCCCTTATGCATTTTGTCAGGAACATCCAGCATGAACTAGATAAGTAACTCTTACACAGGCTCAGATCTATTGTTTAACATGAATCACAAGTGAAAAACTGTTGTTGCAGAACCACTCTGTGTAACAGTCTGGAGCAGATGGGAAAAGCTCCAACTTGCTTCTCATACTCATTTGTTTTCATGGTCTCTGGTGCTGTGATAGATTTTTGGTTTCTGAGATTTGAGTTTAGCTTTTAGATTTACTTGAACTGCTGGAACAATGAAATGTGGTTGTGTGGTGAGGCTTGCAGCTGAGTATGGCAGATAAAAGGCTTATCTCTTTTCTAGTGCATTGTTCAACATTTTTAAAAGTTGCTTCTAATTTCAAATGGAAACAATACAGAGAGGATTAGCTTTGTCTTAACAAATGCAGCAATACAGTACAAATTATATGCAAAGGCATCTAGGCTGAAACTCTTACTTGTACCTCTAAGGTGCATGCAGTGTATGGATGTTGACACACAGTTCAATTTTCTTCTTTATTCTGCCCCAAATATCTGTTTTTTAGACTTTAAATTTCATCTTTGTCTCCTTTTCTGTTTTCATTCTCATTTTCCTTTTTCCTTTGCACATGCCATTTTCTTATACCCTGTCCTCAGCTACGTCCTTACCTGCCTATCCTGCAAGTACTTCTTTCCTTTCCTTCCATACCTCTTTTTTGTTACCTTTTTTTCCTGATATCTTCTCTGCCATCCTCAGCATTAGTCATGCACAATCCCACTTTCATTTCTACCCTTAGTTATTTTTGTATAATTGTGTATTCTCTTCTTTATTCCATTTTCAAGCATGGGAGGATGTGATTTTGCTTCTGCAGAAAAATCCCCAGCAGTTCATTGACATGGCTCTTTGCCAGCAGTAATGATCACACAGACCCCAGGCCTCCCAGCTGCAAGGTAGCACTGAAACAGGGACAAACTCATAACTGGGTGCAGGTGCTGGGGGTCTGCAGAGATTTAGGGGTCTTTGGAGCAAACTGTGAAGTTTGTGTTGTTGGGCTTTCCTGAGCATGCCCTTGCATGCACGCTCAGCAAAGTGCTGTGCTGATGCCTCCATAGACTTTCTCTTGTGCCTGTCAAGGGTGACCTGCTACAGGGTCCTTTCCAAAGCAGATTTCTTTTTCTTGTCACCTCTGATTAGTGTGATATAAAAAGATATTTCTTCAGTCTTCTGTCTGCCACTGATTTATTCTGGTCAATGGCAGCCTCTTGAAGGTTTCATTGCCCAGCTTCATTTTTGCACATTAACTGAGTTCTGTAAATCACTGCTTCCCCTGCCCCCCCAGTTTTTCATTTTCTGATACTTTTTGCTTGGGGCAGTTATCTACATGACAGATCAGCAGCAGATCTTAAGTGACTTATGGCTTTGATTCCTCAACCTAGTGCTTAGAAATATGGAAGCAGAGAGGCACAATGTGTTCAGCTCCTGGTTTTCTGGCTGGTGTTACAGCCATGGTGTGGTCTGCGTCTGTGTCAGGTCCAGAGCCAATACTGTGATATTGAAAGGTGCTGGAATCCTATTGTCAACACTGCTTGTCATCCTCTTTGTGACTTATATGGCTTTGTATGCTAGAAAACCTTCTAGCTTTTGACTTGAATTTCACATATTAAAAGGGAGAAATTGAAGAAATGTTTTATTTCCCAAGTTGCCATTCTTTTTTTACTGTAAAATCAATGATGGAGTGAACACAATCTACCTGTATTTTTCCTCTGTTGTCTGCCAATGATGCATCAAGTTACAGGGGAGAAATTTAAGAGCAGCTCATGGTGGCATCTGGCCAATTCAGTGAGAGAGGCTGCCTGCAGAATTCTATGCCTAATGAAATTGATAGGCCCATTTCATTGATAGGAATTAATCAGCATTGGTGTATATTTCTGGGGCTTATTGTACAGAAGGGTTCATAAGGAAGGAAACAAGCTGTACACTATGGTGATCAACCTTGGTGTCCACTCTGTTGCTTTCCCTCCTCAACTGGCAGGAAAGAAAATGTAACAAAAGCCTGGTGGGTCAAGATAAGGAGTGGGAGAGGTCACTCAGCAATTACTGTCATTGGCAAAGCCAACTCGACTAAAGGAAAAATTAATTCAACTTATTACCAAACAAATCAGAGTAGGGTAGTGAGAGATAAATCTTAAAAACACCTTCTCCCCATCTGTCTGTTCTTCATTTTTGATTTTTCTACCTACTCCCACCCAGCAGTGCAGGGTGACAGGGAATGGGGGTTGTGGTCAGTTCCTCACATGTTGTCTCTGCACTCCTTCCTCCTCAAGGGGAGAAGTCCTCACATCCTTCTGCTCCAGTGTGGGGTCCCTCCCATGGGAAACAGTCCTCCATGAACTTTTCCAGTGTCAGTCCTTCTTATGGACTACAGTTCTTTGTGAATGACTCCAGCCTGGGTTTCTCACAAGGGATACAGTCCTTCAGGAACAGGACTGTGGATCCTGTGGGTTCCCTGTGGTGTCCCCTTGGTGCCACAAGTCCCCTGCAAACCTGCTCCAGCATGGGCTCCTCTCTCCATCATGCCATGGATCCTTTCAAGAACCTGTTCTAACATGGTCTTCCCATGGGGTCACAGCCTCCTTTAGGCATCCACTTGCTCTGTCATGGGGACTGTCATGGGCTGGAGGTGGATCTCTGTTCCCCCATGGACCTCCACAGGCTGCAAGGGCCTTCACCATGGCCTGCAGGGGAAATAGCTCCGGTGTTTGGAGCACCTCCTGCTCCTCCTTCTGCCCTGATCTTGGGGTCTGCGGGGCTGTTCTCCCTTATTCTCAGTCCTCTTTGTCAGCTGCAGTTGTGCAGATTTTTTCCTTCCTTCTTAACTGTGTGATCCCAGAGGTGCACCACTTGGAGCTAGCTGGCATTGACTCCACTAGGCACAGGGAAAGCTTCTCCCAGAAGACACCCCTGGAAAGTTTCTCCCAGAAGACACCCCTGTAGCCCACTGCTACCAAAACATGGCCGTGAAAGCCCCATCCACACATGTACACCCAGTACACCTTGGGTTTGCATCTTGGGCTTGTGCAGACTTTGCTGTAAGGGCTGAAGCAGCGTAAGAAGTTGTGAAACAGGGAGGAGCTAAATGCAGGTCTGTTACAATGGGCAGTGACAACTCCTTATGTTCATATCAAGTGCTGAGGACAAGGAGAGGAATGGTGGCAGAGAGGAAGGTGCAGGACAAGCAAGTGACCCTCGTGTCCTGTAAAGGAAGGAGCTGGGGGAAAGCAGTGGCACCAAGTGTTAAGTAACTGGTGGGAATGCTGCTGTGCTTAGAATCAGTAGAATGCAAGCTCACTGCACTCCAGAACTGTAGTGCATGCCATCACCCTTAAAACATTTCATAGAGAGGCCCTTTGTCCCTATCTCAGTTGTGTCTTGCCCATGAGATACAAATGCAAGGTCATAAGGATTGTTCCATAGTCCTGTGCCTGAAAGAGGAGATGAGCCTTGTAGAAATTGTTCATTCTTTGTAGAAAAGCAACTAAAAATGTATTGACAGTGTGTATGCAGCACATTGAGTGTCTTCTAGACAAGGGACTGGGCATCTTCATCCTCTAAAGAGTCTCAAACTGTAGAAGCTACAGATGACGAGAGTTCAAAGAGTTACTCATTTATTACAGAATTCAGCAAGTTACTGGGTAAAATAGAACAAGGCTACACTGTATTCAGGGTATTGAATCCAATTTATACAGCTGATAAAAGTCAAGGAAAATAGGACCTCACTGTAGCACCTAACTAATAAATCTATTCTGAGAGAAAGAGCAGGAGCCACAGGAGTTTTGTTGCTGAGAGTCACTGGATTTTGTACATGGAAATTAGTGGGATTCTGCTCACGCTGCTATCGAGTGACAAAAATCTGTCTTTCATGTAGGTAAAATAAGGCCGTGCTTTGTAGTATTTCTGTGTAATGATGGGCTCCCTGCTTCTCTTTACTCTGCTGTATTTGAACTAGTTATAATTAGCAGTGACACACATTTGGCAGGCAGCAGTGGGCAAGTGGCCATGCTGCTTTGAAGAGTTGGAGCTTAGGAAGCAGTGAGTGCTGGCCTAGCCCTGCTCTGCCAGCTCAGGTGTAGCAGCTGACCCTGTTGAAATGCTATTTTGAGAGAAGTGGGGTTTCTTTGTTTTGGATTTGGTTTTGATTTGGTTTTAGGTCTTTTTTACAGGACAATTACAACCTGCAAATTTTACTATTCAAAAAAAAAAAATTTTTAAAATCTGGTCATTTCATGATAAAATTAAATAGATAAATGACATTTATAACTCTTCCCTTGACCCGTAATCACTCCACCACAGAAGGCCACTAGCCTGGTCAGGCACTACCTGCCCTTGGTAAAGCTGTGCTGGCTGTCTCAAATCACTCCCTGTCCTCCTTGTGCCTTAGCAGAGCTTCTCAGAGGATCTGTTCCAGGATCTTCCCAGGCACAGAGGTCAGGCTGAGAGGTCACTAGTTCCCAAGTTCCTCCTTTTTACCCATTTTAAATCTAGATATGGTGTTTCCCTTTCTCCAGTCACCAGGGACTTTTCCTGATTGCCATGACTTCTCAGATACCATGGAGAGTGCCTTGGCAGCTATAGCCAGTTCCCTAGGACTCTGGGATACATCTCTTCAGGTTCCATAGAATTATGTATATTCAGGTTCTTCTAGTGAGAACAAACCTGATCTACTCTTAGAGTGGGAAGGACTTTGCTCCCCCAGTCCCTGTCTTGTGGTTCCTTAACTACAGGGAACTGTATAGAAAACTGGTAGAAAATGTTCTCATACAGAACATCAGGAGCTCTTATTGCCACATGTAAAATGGAAACTAACCTATATTCATCCCTTGGCTTTGGTTGCATCTAAGAAAATGCCTTTTGTGGTTATGGCACAAGCCACAATCATTCTGAACAAAATACTCTGGAAAGGCTGTGTAGAAAAAAAAATCCCCACACATTCTCAAACATGTACAAAAAAACTCACCTTCTGAACCTGTGCTTTTTATATCTTGTGATGGCTCTGCTCTTTTGTCAAAGAAGCCTGTGTACAGAACAGCAAATGTGACCATATGTTATATTGTTGAGTTCTAATAAGGTTCTCCTTGAGATGAAGTACTTTAAGCAGCAATAAAGAATGATGGGAAGCAAATGCACTAAATAAATAAATGGGGTTTTAACAAAATTGTTGTGCCACATCCATATGCGTCTATCTATGTGAGTTCAAAGGAAAGAAATAAGTAAACATGACATGCTAGCATCCAAAGCTTGTGCCAGATTTCTATTCTTGAAGTCCTACATGAATCAAGAAAAGCTGTTGAGTTTAATTAAAAGTTTATTCTGATCTACTTAGCTTGTTCTCATGCTCAGTAGAGCTCATCAAACAAAGACTACATCTGTGAAAGTAAGAAAGCCTCTGTTGTGTTGTCTTCAGTGTGTGGTTCCCTGTATTTAATTCCCACTGTACTTAATGAAGTAGAGGAAAAAAATAGGCCTGATTTTGGTTTTCTCCAATTCCCACTGGTATCCAAGGAATTTCCTTGCTGGAAAATATAAATTCTCTAATCCCTAGAAATGAGAAGTTAGGAAGCTCTTGCTGGAGCAGCAAGGGAGCTGTTGCATGCCTGATAGCACACATTCAGCCTTTTTGGATAGAAAAAGAGATTTCAGGGCTGATCTACAGACTGGTGTTGCAAACGGGGCAAATCAAAATGCTGATGTGCTCGAATACAAATGAGAATTATAGTGAGGTCTGCTCTTCATGGTTCATATTACCAGTGTTTTGTAATCATTGCCATTCTTTCCTCTAGAGAGAGACTCTAAAAATCAGATTAGAGCTGTCAAAAGTGAATGGGAGTGATGATAAATTTGGAAGTCTTCCAGGAAGAGCAATCTGGATGCACCGCAGCATATATGGGATTTACTGTAGTTTGACATTTATATCTTACATTTCATAGACTCACAGAATGGTTTGGGTTGGAAGGGACATAATGACAATCTAGTTCCAATCCTTCTGCCATGGGCAGGGACACTTTCCACTAGAACAGGTTGCTCAAAGCCTCATCAGTTCTACATCAAGGATATAAAACTTCTAGCTGGAGCAGAAATAATTGCAATATATAGTGAAATGGAAAATTCTTATCTTTAATTTCACAGAGGAGGAAACAATGAGTTATTGGAAGGTTTCTGCTCCTTGGTCTGACTGATGCAGAGCTAGAAAGAAGACATGGATTGCACATTCTGGTTTTCCTCTTCGAAGTACTCAAATTCTGCTGGGCAACTTTGAAACAAAACTAAGAGGGCAGTAGGTATTTGAGACCAATTAAAAGTTGAGCAGGTGTAGTCTAGATCAAGGTACACGAGTATCTGATTCTGTTCACAGGTCAGAAGGGTAGATATCTAGTTTGTGGTACTGTGCTTAAAATTACAAGATTGGATAATGGGAGAGAAATTTTAATGGTTTTCAGTGATGTCACCTAAAACAATGGTCTCCGAAGTAGATAGGCAAATACTAAATTGGCTAAAAAAATTTGTAAGATCAGTATTTCCATATGAAATGCAGCAATGTCCACTGGAGCCAGTTCCCATTAAAAGGCAAAGTTACTTTTCTTTGATACTGGGGGCTCAGCTCCCAGAGACAGGGAGTAACTTTGGGGAGGGCTGTACAAGTGTGGGAGGGTTTCTTTCAATCACCTCAAATGACTTCCTTAGACAATACTGCTTCCTATGGTGAAAATTCCAGACTAAATATGCCTAAATTAGGTGCAGGGGTGTATTTCAAACAATGGTCATTCAGAATTCCTGCCTGGTTTGTTCAATGTGCCATTTGTTACAGCAAATATGCAGGATGGCAGGAAACAGCTTGCTGTGCATTTCTTCACTGCTTAAATGGCTTGTTGAGCTGATAATTAATAAGCAACAGGACATTAGGTTTATTATAACTTTGCTGGATGGATGGTTAATCATTGGAGGTAGAAAGTACAGGAAATGTCTTACCTATTAAGGCTTTTTGCATCTGTAGGAATTGCAGCCACTAATGTATGGGTTTGTACACTCCCTAAGAAGTGTGATAGGCACATGAATTATTACTGTGTGAAAATCCTACCTAAGGTTCCTAAGGTATTCTCATTTTCTTCAGCTGAACACCAGGTACAATAGTTTAGTGTGGTCTTAAAATTACAAAGGAAGAGAAATTTGGACAAACTAGCAGTCATATATGGTTTCTGCAGATGCAAACATAAACGATTCAGGACTACACAGAGATTAGAGTATTGCCTGCTAAATCCTTAAAACCTAGAAGCTTCTAAAATATCCTCAAATTTTCCTGTACTAATTCTACTGAAATCTGTTTCTGTTTAGACACGATGCTCCAGGGAGGCTGTGTCTCCTGCACACGTGCCGAATGCACGGCGTAGGCAGTCGTACAAGGCAGGCTTGTGTTCAGCAGGACAGGAGGCTGACATGCAATGCATATCCTGTGGGCTGGGTCCTGCCACACACAGCTGGGTGCTGGGGAGGGCTGCTGAGCACGGTCCTGCTGTGTGTGTCCTCCAGGAAGATGATGGGGAGCAGGTGCTGCTGACTTACAAGCTGATGAGAGTGTGGATGCTCATCATAAGCAGCTGGCTGTGAGTAACACTGCTGCACAGGAAGCTGTTCTGTGCCTGTGGCTGTCTTAGGAGTTTCTGTTCTTGTTTCCTCTTAAGGTCAGCTCTTCTGTTAAGGTGATCAAAGTGCATCTTCAAGACAGGAATGAGAAAAGCTTGGGGCGATGAGGGCATTGATCATCCACTGCTTGTGGATGGCAGCACTGGGCTGTACTTTAACAATGGACTGCATCAGTGACTCCCCCATGTGCTGATGAACAGCCCACCTGCTCATCAGAGCTTGCTGCAGTGTGCACATAGGTGATTGCTCATACAGACAGTCTGTGCAGTGCAGTGGGGCTGCCTGGCATTCTGGACCTCAAGTAAAGCTGGGAGTCCGGACAGTGCCTTGTTCCTCTGTTTTTGTCACTGCACAGCAGCTGGTGGGAGCAAGTTCTAAGTGTTGTCCCCACTGAAAATACAGTCCTAGAGTCTAAAGGTGTGTAAATACAAAAGGCGTGGTAAAGCTACAGTGCTCTACACCCACTGTAAAATTTCTTTTTGCTGCTAGAGGCATGTAAAAGAATTTCAAGAATTTTCAGTCCTTTATGAGCAATACTGACTCCCAAGCTTCTGCTGGGGCATGGAGTAGAAAGGGCACAGCTGCATATTGAAGGCCTTTCTCAGTTCATGCTTACATAATGTGCAGCGTTGCGAGCATCACTAAGCAGTAATGAAATTTTTGCATTTGAACTGTTTAGTTCTTTGAAGAGGCGCTTTTTAGTTCATCTTTAAAAGCTTGAGGACATTTCTTCATGGCAGTCTGCTAATGCAAGGACAGTGCTAACAGGTTGTTTCTAAGAGCTTGTCACGTTTACTTATCTACTTGATGGAAGTGAGCTCTGCAAAGGTGTCTCTGCTGGGGCTGCAGTGTCAGAGGAGTCAGTAAGGAACAGCAGTGAAAGGGCTGCATGATCAATCAGTTGCAGCACTTCATTGTCTCTGCTTTGGCGAGCACCAGCTGCTTGGCTACTTGGAGGCACCTTCAGAGCAGTGGCAGATGCTTTGACCTGGATGCAAACAGCAAGGTTTGTAGCAGGTAGGAGGTAACAGCCTGAAACTCCCTCCCTCCTGAGAGGCAGCAGGCACTCTTTCACTTCAAACGGAAATTACTGGCCAGTGTCCTGTGCTGGACTTGTTCTAATCCAGAAAATTCTTTTTTTGGAAACCAGAGCAGGACAGGAAGTGGTTTTCTTGTCTCAGGGAGGTATTGCAGCTCCAAAAATTTTTCTGTCATAATATGGGTTAAAACCAGTCAAAAAGCAGTTAGTTTTCCTGACCTGTCAGATAGGGTCCAGGGAGGTATGTTGGCCTTGGATTTAAATTTCATTTAGATTTGAATTTTTTAAATAGAAAAATAAAATCTTAGCTTGCATTTCAAAACTAACATTTATGGGCAAGGATTGCTCTTTTATCCTGATGTAGGAAATGGTAAAAGGTTTTCTTTCATTGGGATTTTTATTTTTTTAATGAGAGACCACACACAGAAAGTTTGTATAAATTTGGCTGTCTGTGTCTAGAGTTGAAGCCTCGGTGTGAGGGTATATTTTGGGTGAGGAAAGTTCTCAGCTCATTACTAGTAACTAAATACCTTGTGTAGAATACCAGGACATTGCAGTGAGCTCCTACTGCGATGTGTTTGCACATGTTGAGTTTGAATGTTTCATCCTGTAGGCTTAACATTAGATTCTTCACAGGGAGATAAGAAGTTCAGTCAGAATTGCAAAGAATTAGAAGTCCTGATGGAGACAGTAGACTGCAAAAAACCAGCAGGTGACCTACAGTTCTCCTCCTTTTTGCAGTTCTTCAGCAATCTTTGCCTTGTTAACTGTTGGGAACCAATTCAGTGGTTTACTCCTGGCTGTATTCAGTAATGTACCAATTTCAAGTAGCTCTGTAGAAGACATAAGATTAGACATTGGTCCAGTTACAGGTTTATAGTGTAATATAGATATATCTGTTTATAATTGGTTTCTTACTATCCCATGGTTTGAAGTGATGTGTGGCTGGTGAGTGTTTCCACTCTGTGCCTCCAGCTCTGACTCAAATTGCTGGATGAATTCTTACCTGCTTAAGGCATTAAACAATTATCTGAAGAGGAAGGATTTCAGCAGGGCTGAAGCTCACTGCACTCTCTCCAATTCTTACATCTTGTTATCCTCACTTTGCTAATTTTCTGGCAGACAGATGTGTTCGTCTGTTGCTGTCTGCATACAAATATTTAATTAAAACAGGAAGTGGTAATGCTTCTCAGAGGCAGCTGTTGTCCCCATCTCCAAGTGCCGTGTCAGTTTAATAATAGCTTCAAAATGCCAAAACCGAGGGGTGACCTGGTCAGTCAGTCCATGCTGGCATCTGGTGCCTGTGCAAGGAAAGACCAGGAGCAGCGTCTGTCCATCAGAGCGTTTGGCAGCAGCCTGCCTCAGGTCACACAGCAGCGGCCAGATCCGGCCTGCTGGAGAGCAGGATGGTCATGGAGGAGTCAGGCTGTCAGGGAAACAAAGAACTTGGGGATGCTGTGAAGCTGGCCAGACTTTTAAAAGCAGAGGAGCTGTGATCACTCAGTACTGAATATAGGGGACACAATCAGTCTGATGGTTCTGCTAAAGCCCTCAGCTGCCCTCCAGGCCCCTTTGATGAATCATCACACTCAACAGCATCGTGGTGCTAACTGGCATCAAAGTGCAGTTTACCAGAAAGCAGCACACTGAAAACTGTCACTAATTTTTTTTTTTTTTTGATGCAGCAGAAGCACTTCTGGTGTGTGAGGGCAACAGCACTATGCTCACTGCTGCCTTTCTTGTTAAAATGTCTTGGCAAAGGTTTTGAACAGCTTCCTTGGCTTGTTCATCCTGCAAGCTTGCAGCCAGGATATTCAGAAGTAGGATATTAAAAAAACAAACCCTACATGGTATGTTTTTAATAATGAGAACTATTTCTCTGAGATACAATCAAAAATTGGTATATTTATATATGAAAAAGTTTTGTATAATTATCACAGAAAAGACTGAAAATATAAAGATGCAGAGAGGAAAAGCCATGAGGGGAAAAAAATTCCTTCAGCATTGTCTTCCTGCTTTGATCTTGGATTTTTTGATGTTAATAAATGTCTCAGTTAAAAGCAAGAATTCACTAGAAAATGTATATATACACTAATTCATTAACTAGCCAGCAGGTGAACAAGAGCTATAACTGGAGAATGAGTTGCCAGTTCACTGTATAATCTGTTGGTTTTACCAGAATACAGTATTCCTGACAGTGACGTACAAGAGTGATAGTCCTTTTCAGGACAATATGTTCCATGCTGCAGTTTTAATTAAAAAATGAAACTGAAAGGAAAAAAAAAATGGAGAGAGAGAGAAAAACTGACACTCATTGAGGACTGAGACAAGTATATGGAAATGAGTTTCATAATTTCTGTTTGTCATTTTCATACATAGTTTTGAAGGAAAAGTAATTAAAGTAATTGAAGTTATTTCTCTTGGATTGGCATTTATTAAAATCCTCTTGAATATGAAATGAATTTGGTTAATATAATAAAAGATCTCTTCTATTCTGTCTCTCACCTTACCACTTCACCCTGCTGTTGAGTGCTTGAAAGTATTTTTTTTTCCTACTCTAGTAATGACTATACAAATTTGTTACAGTTCTTCCTTTAAAATAGAAAGAGTAAGAGAGCAAGACTATTTCACTTTTCAGGTTTGCTGGGCATGTTTTAAAATCAGTAAATGTGGTCAAATATTCTCATGTAACAGGATGTGTTTAGCTGTTCAGGTTTAGAAGAAAATCTCTGCTTGCAGGTGTGTGTGTACACGTGCACACACTTGAGTGAATCTGGTATTATGACAGATTAGATGCAGCATCTGATTTGGAGTCCACTAATGAGAAAGCAGCTCTGTCTTCTTCTTTCAACTCCTGTTTGTGATGAGATCTTACTCCAGTAATACCAATTAGTATCAGGTAGAGTTTTCCTTTAAGAACTGGAGAGCATCCCTGGCTTATTCCCTACAAAAATAGTTGGTAATGAGCTTTTGCACAAGCTCATGAGGAAAAAAAAAAAAGAAAGAAAAGTTCTTTGTCCAGCTGCTTCTTTTTCTTTCTGCTCCTTTATCTGATTGAAATTCACAATACATTTTTGCCCAGAGAATGCACCTCTCTCACTTTTGCTCCCACTGGTTTTTTTTGGTAGTTCATTTCTAATGGTGTTAATGAAACAGTTTAAATACATGAAATAAATTAATAAAAACCTTAACATTGCAAGTGCATAATAACTAGTGATCAGTACAGTACCTTGCTCCTCAAACAAGACAAAATCTATTATTCTATTTACACAATAGATTTTTAAGAAATCCGCTTCAAGGCAAGTAAGCCTTTGATATGATGCCTGAAAAAGAAAAGAATTCTAATATTGATTTTCTGTATTTGCTGCCATACTTCAAAATTTCCATTCTATAAAAGCTCTGTTCTTATACATGGCTCTAAAGTGTCTGTGAAAATTAAGCATCAGGACAACCCTGCCTCCAGCAAATATTTTAATAAAAGTGCCTTAAGAGAATGAGGACAGCTGGGATATTTCATCCTTTTATAATCCTTTCAAATCCATGTAATTTCTCTTCAGTGAGGCAATTTAACTACCAGTGTTCTATGAAGTTTGACATTTCAATCACAGAACTGACTGGGTGCAGTAATGCTTATTGGTTGGTTCCATTTATTATAAACAGAATTCTCCATATTTGTTTCAGACTTTCTGTCTGACATGGTAAATCACAGTTTTGGAAATTAAATGTTAAGATTCAGATTTTTAGCTGAACTTTTCTTAAAAGAGACTGCATTAAATGATGTGAGTTTGGTCAAAGAAATATATGCAGTAAGCACTGATTGCAGAGCTCTACTCATTGTTGAAGCAAATAGTCTTAACTAGGTGTGATTCAAAATATACTGAAGCTGTGTTCTTGGAAGTTATGGATGTCTGAGCACAATGTTTCGATTCTTGGGCTGTTTAATCAAAATATAATAATGGGATTTAAACAAACTAAACAGGAAGTTTCTCTGCATAAGTACATATCATGTATCACATCCTAGAAGATGGATAGGATAAACAGGTTGTATTTTGTCGTATTTACACATTATCACTGAAAAATAACTTCTCTGAAATGATTTTGTGAAAAAGCTTCAGCTGTTTTTATAAGAAAAACTGAGCAATCACACACACACAAAAAAAGCATAAGATGATGATTATTGTTGTTGTTGTAAAGTGTGACAGTAGATGACTTCAGGGGATTTCCAATAGCACACAAGAGATGACAGTACCTCTGGATATCTAAGACCTTCAGAAAGTCTGGCCCATACTGAATCCTTTAGCACGGAGCTCTTACAACTCTGCCAGTTTTCCTTTCAAAGAATTATTGAATGGTTGGTGTTGGAAGAGACCTTTAAAACAATGTTGTTTCAATCCCTGCGCCATAGGCAGAGACTTCTCCCACTAGACCAGGTTGCTCAGAGCTCCATCCAGCCTGGCCTTGAACTGCTCCAGGGATGGGGCATCCACAGCTTCTCTGGGCAGCCTGTGCCAGTGCCTCACCACCCTTAGAGGGAAGAATTTCTATCTGCTATTTAATCTGCACCAGCCCTCCCTCTGTTTAAAGCCATCCCCCCCTTATCCTCTCAGTCCCTGTCTCCTAATAGTCTCCTTTCCTGTAGGCTCCCTTCAGGTACTGGAAGGCCACAATCAGGTTACCCCAAAGCCTTCTCTTCTCCAGGCTGAACAGCCTCAGTTTTCCCAGCCTTTCCTTGTACGAAACGTGCTCTACTACATTGTGGTGCCTACGTTGTAGGTACTTTGTAAGTGGTGAGAGGAAGAAAATCAATTTTAGATTAACATTGTGTTTCTGTCTTTTAGCTACTTTAAAAAAACATCTTCCTGCACATTTTCTGAGAAAACAGAAACTGAAAATTAGTTAAGACCAAACTTCCTCATTTTCATTATCAAAATAAAGAATACTTGCATTTCTTGATAGAAAAACATAGGGCATGGTATTTGCCCTAAAAACATAGGGCATGAATTTGCATAGGGCATGAATTCACTTCGATACTTCTATCACATTATTTACTGCATTATTATAGAACTTGAATTGACTTCCACAGCTACAGCTCTTACTTTTCCATTCCTATATTTATATAAAATCATCACCTTTTAACTTATTAAACTTTACAGCATGATTCACTAATGCAGTATTTCCTATATAAATTTCTTCAATAGATTACCAAAAAAACATGTATTCGGTAAATTCACCAGTGGTTTTTATTAAATTTTAAAGGAATTTGTTTAAAAGGCAAAATGCATTAAAACATAATTTATGTGGTAGAAATGAATTCAAAATTAATTCCTTCATCTCCATGCAATGATGGATGCAACTGTTAAAAGGAATGGTTCTTTGAATGTTGGACTGAATCTTTCCTCTGGCCAGCTGTGCCCCAGCTCTTGAGTCCAGCCCTTCCTTGAGCCACAGCATTTACATCAGCAAGCGCTGATGGTTTTGTTCCATTGGCATGTCCAGTCCGAAGTCTGAACTCTTCCTCCTCTGAGTCTCCTTCCACTGCTCTGTGGGAGTCTTCCTCTCTATTACACCTCGTGCCTGCAACTCCTCTTTCTCCTTTCTAAGATCTTTCACGTCTACCATGGAAGCAAATTCCAGTAAGATTCTCTGGCTGCTTTCTGCCAGTGAAAATTATACATGTTTACTGTCCATTTGGATGCTCCTTCTACATCCACATGATGCTTTTACACACAACAATTGCTCAGTTAGGTACAGAGTCTGAAAGATTTTTACAGGGATATTGGTGAGATAAGGAGCAGACCCTCAGGGAAGCTGGTGCAAGTCTCCTGTCAGGGAGTACTTACACCGGAATTACTGACAGGTCATCCTGACAGAGGAGCATTTTATATTCCCCACGTCTTTGATTGCAGCATATGTGGGGTCTGTCAAATGCTTTGATGTTGGAGCTGTATTTAAGTGCTGGGCATTTATTGTCTTGAATCTTTTGGGTTAAGAGTTGTGGACATGGGGAGGCTGGTTTTTGTTAAGCTTTCTGTTTTATCTTCTTCACACATGGTCTCCTGCTGCACAGATTTATCTTAAAATTACAAAATGCAGAATTAAGTATTAAAGAGGATTTTGGAAAGGTCAGTAGGTGACTGATGAACAATCTGGACTTACCATGTAAAATCACATGGAGGAAAAAATACTCCTAATGTGGAAACTGGAAGGACTCCTCTTCCTTGCTCTGCTCTGGCATGCCAAGTGCCAGCCTGAGGACTGCCTCCCAATGTGGGGCTGAGCTAATGCATACCTGAATTCACAAAACTAACAGAAAGCACCTCTTTTTCTCAGAAAAAAGAAAACACAGTTTCCATTTTGACTGTTACAGTATTACTGTCATGTAAATTTGTGGGAAACAATCCTGGATAGAAGCTGCTTTGTATACAATTTTCTGATAATTCCTGAAAAGACCCTTTTCCTTTGCTATGAGGCATCTTTTAGTTCTGTGTTTCCAGGGCTGTTTGTGTCAGTGTATTTCTGTGTTCAGCAAAACCTCAAAAGCCTGGAGCTGCTCATTTAAGAGAGTCTGATGGTGATTGCTCCTGCCACCTCCAGAGTTCTTTTAAAGTGGAAAGAAGATTGGAAAGATCAGAGGGTAAAAATTAGGTTTTAATGGCAATTCCAAGAGCACATTGGAGAAGTAGATCTGACGCACACTTGTTTTTAGCTGGATTTTGTGTTTTGCATGTAGATTGAAGGGAAAGATGGGTTCACAATACTGTGTGTGCTTGGTTTTTCAAGGCTATCCAGTCTTCTTCACTGCTGCTTCCTAATCAGTGACTGATTCATGCAATAAAGAAAATTCCAAAGAGGCTGCAGATTTTGCTTATTGGAGAATTACTTTTTGTGCCTTTTTTCCAAATCAGAAGTACCTCAAGCACCTGAAATACATTAAGGTGAAATTCTGTGTACAGGTGAGATGATGCCTAAATGGCCAGGAAAGTCAAGGAGTGAGACTTTGAACATATTTCACTGACTGAGGGAGCCCTGCTTAGGCCTCCTGGGACAGCCTTCCCTTTTGCCATATGAAGAAAAGTTACCAGGCCTTTTAGAAATCTGGTATATTTCAAATCTACTCCAGTGGGATGAGCTCAAGGAGAACTATGAGCAGTTTTCCCTCCTACTAGAGAAAGACAGGTAGTGAATAAGAACTGAGAGGCAGAATAATATGGAAAAATATGTTTAACCTAAATATTTCTATACCTTTGAACCCTAAGCACTTACTTGTGCTGAAATAAGACTGCATAGTCTTAGTTTTTTCCAACAGTGATAATAGAAAATTGAAGAATTACATTAACATTTCTGTAATCCTTTAAAAGAATGAATTGATGTATTAGTATGGTTAGAAGCACCTTAGATTTTTTGCTACAAGACTATTAATTGTTTATTTGCTTTTTGAGTTTATTTTTTTTATTTTTTATTTCTCCTTTCACTCAGGCCAATTACTAGAAACCACTCAGACAAAACGCTTCAGGCATCTCCAAGTGTGGGGCTGAAGTACATACTGCCAGGTTGGCAGGCTTCTTTGAAAGGCTAGAGGCAAGACTTGACACTTAGTTGGTGATGAGGAAAAGGAGGAAAAGGAGAAGGGAAGTATGGGGAGCACTTTGTGCCCCAGATGTGAAGAACAATTACCTCTGTCAGCATTTGGCTTTTTATCATGTGGGAGTTGATCACTCTTACTCAGAAATTCCTGCTGAAGTTTAACAAGGACAGTTGTGTTCTTTTGATATGTAAATGTTATTTAGGGAGTATGATCTGAAACTGTGTCGGGATGCAGGACAAAGCCTTAATGCTGGTGTGTGCTGTAACTTCCATACATCCTTCTGTCTTGCTTGTTGGTGCTTGCAGGTCATGCACTGTGGTGTAGGCAGAGATGCAGCCTGGAGCAGACACCACTGGACTGTAAGGGTGGCTGACTGTCCTGTTCTCTCTCTGGTTTTGGGGAAGAAAAAATCTTTGCCTGGGAGGCATATATTACTGGTCTGCTCCCATCCTGTGCTTGGTGGCCCACTTGGTTCATGAGAGTAAGAATGAATGGTAAGAGAGCATGCAGCAGAGCTTTGGAGAAGAGCAGGAGGGTGGTGAAAGGATGAGATGATTTCCATTCACAGAATGGATTCTGTGATAGCTAATTCTGAAGATAGGTTAATTTGTAGTTGAAAGGTAACCAAATGCTGCAGTGAGAAAGTTGAGTAGATGGAGAAATTACAGCAAAATTGGTTCAAGTGAAATTTGCAGATTCAGAGCAGACACAAGTGTCACCTTTTGTTTTCTAAATACTTTTCATGAAAGTTAGGAGATCTAACACTTTCCAGAAGTTCTGGAAGTTTTTTGTTAAACAGTTTAATTTGACAGAAGTATTTTGATCTATCTGAAATACAATCTAAAATTGTGTCCTTTTTTCACTTAAATTAGACAAAAAGTTGTTTATTTTCCTGTCATCTACTCCAAATGTTTTACTAGAGAAATACATAATTTTCGTACTCAAGTATTGCTATTTACTAAAATATTGAAAGTAATCCTTTTCTCGGAGGGAATGGTGTGGGGGGTAGTTTGCAGGGTGGGGCAGGGCAGGATTGTGAGAGAAGGTCCTGTCATGTACTCATAAATGTGAAATCCCAAAATAACTGTTGCAAGCAAGTAGTGTATTTTCAAGATGAGGTAGGCATCAATATTTCCCCTACTTTCAAGCCAGGTCCCTCCAATTATTGAGTGCTCAGCTCCCAGCTGAGTTGCTGGGAGTGGTTGTCACTGTACAACAAAGAGCATCATACCCTGGCAACCCAGTTGTATTTCCTTTAAAATTGGTAGCAATTCCCCACTATTTTGTCAGTACCAGATTTAAATGTCTGAGTCCTCTTTTGTCAGATAAACTCATTTTCTACAAAGACCAAAGGATATAAATCTGGGCCTTATTATGTCATATGAAAATTTTTGTAGGAGCTTATCCTAGATATGTTAAACCTTTCATTTACTGCAGTCAGCTTTGTTTCTTTCACAGACAGTTTCATAGCCTTAAAAAGCACCATCAAGGTGTTGTTTTTAAGAAACCTTCTCCAAGCTGTGAGGCTGTCTCACAAAAAGCTAATTTGGGTAAGCTGCATGCTGAATTTTACACAGCCTGCTTTTAATACACTTGCTGCTCTGTGCTGGTCTGAAGATCTGTTGCCTGACTCCAGAAATGAGTCCAAGTTTTGTCACATCAATTCTCTGCAGAAAGTTGCTGTTTGCAGCTATTGAGCTGCTTCAACTTGTGTGGTGGCAGTTGTGTCTTTTATCCCATCAACAGTTCAATGCCTTCCTTTTATTCTGGGTCATGCTGCAAAGCAAAGCAAACAAAGAAAAAAATCGAAAGGAGCCCAAAGTTAATTTTTACTTGATAGCAGCATGACAGTGCTTCCTGGGGGACATTACTGATGGCTGCTCTTGGTGTAAGGGACAGAGGCCCTGGTTAGAGGGAGAGCTGTTGTATTTAATTATGTAAGTAATTAACTCTGCTCCATGAACTTAGGAGAGGTTATCCCTGAGTGATGCAAATCAATCTGATGCCAAATTTCTCAAGGAGTAATGGGTTCCTAAAGAATGTCTGGAGTTGGTCTGGGATTCCTTTGGAGGACCACTTTTCAAAGAGGGTAAAACCATGAAGGGATTTCTGCCAGAACCTATCTGATGCTTGGTTCTGTGCTCTCACTTTGCATGGTTGGGGCCATACCTATGCAGAGGGCACCTTTGCAAGTGCAGGAATGCCCACAGGCTATGCCACCCTGACACCTCACATAAATTCATGCCTTGTACCATTTCAGTAAAACTTCTTGGGTTGAAACAGCATCTCATGTCATGAATACACTTGTAGCTTTTACCAGTACAACCATGTAAAACAGGCATTGAACCTTTTTATACTGTTAATTTTCTGCAGCTTAGTCATAAGGCACACAGTTTTGCTAGGGCATTTGATGCTATTTTCCTGCTTTATGCTGAACATAAATGCTGTCTCAATCACAGCAACCACAGTTAAAGCCCTTTTTTAGTAGCAACAAGATGATTCTCTTGTTTCTCAGGCATCCTTTCCAATGACCCTGATGGTGACACTATCATGAAGATCTATGTATACCACTGTGTCAACTAACCTGTTTAATGATGCATTAAACATTAATTTTGCATTAACTTGATAATGCAAATTTTACATCATGATGCTGTTTCTGGAAAAAAAAAAATAGCACCTGTCTTTATTTCAGTAAAACCTCTGTTGCACGTAGCAACATCAGACAAAATTGCTTAAAAGTGTCCCAGAACACCTGTCCTCATAAACCTGGTTTATAAGGAATTGTTACTTCTGAGGAGAGAGCAAGTGAGCATGGTTTCTTCTCCTAACTTCATTTGAATCTGCTTTGGTCACTTTAAGGTTGCAGTAGATTGCCAGGTTTTTGAGCAGCAAAATACAGCAATAGATGTGTGTATCCCCTTGTTGTCCACTACTGTATTTTTGACCTAAACAGTTGAAGAATTTTGTGATTCCAGTTGCTTTACAAGTAGCAAGGGGAAACAAAGGATAAGTAGCAGAACTGGGGGGTAGATTTTGGCTCTTGTGGCTGATGTCAGTCAATAGTAATTCACATTCATTCCTCCCTGTGATGTGCTTTTCCACAGCCCTGCTGTGACTCCAGATTCTTTGGGGTTTGTGAGTGGAGCTCAGTAAACACAGAATGATGAGCAAGAAGTCACAAAGCAGAAACACAGCAGTGTTAGAAGATCCTTTCAGTGCATTGGTTTTTGTGCTTCTTGAGCTGCCAGTAGTCTTCTGTGGCACCTGTACTTGAAAAATCCAGTGTATTGTATATAAAGCAGATTGCCATGAACTAGTCATTTCTCAATTTGTTTGATTTATGGCAGATTTAGAAAGGTCAAGTCCTTGTTAAAAATGTCCTGATCAGTCACTAATGTGAAGGTGTCTTCTTTTTCACTGGGATAAGCATTGCTGCTCTCTCACTGAATATGGCTCCTGCAGTGCAGTCAAACACACAAGATCTGTCTCATACTTCTTTTTTAAGTAACACTATTGCTGATGAAAGGTTGTGAGATCAGGACAGGAGAAGCTAGGAGATAGAGTCAGCATTTACTTGCTTTGACAGTCCAGAAGAATTGTCAAAATGTATCTTTTAGATGAACTATCTCTTTTGGTTCCATCCCCCTTTGTTCCCTCCAGGATTGATTGTCTTAGTGTGTTTGTCTTGCATAAGTTAGTGGTCCTTTATGATGCTCTTATTTTTATTTGTATGTTTTTTTTCTTCCTCTGAGAATCTGCCCTCACCTTTACTGCCCACTGCTCAGGTAGTGTGAAATAGTGAGATGTTTTTCCCATGGTCTGGGCTCTTGATGCCTCCTGGGTAATGCTAAAGACTATCTGGAAGCATCTGTAAAGATGTAGTTTCTGCCAGTTGTGGGCCACACTGGAAAGTCTGATTTACTTCAGGCATTTACTGGATGGAAACCAAATGTAGTCTGGGGAGCAGGGAGAGGACCTCTCTCTTCCATTTAGCCACAGGAGAGTGTGCAAGCTGTGAGATTATAGAAAATGCTGGGGTGTTTATGTAGTTACTCTAATTTCCTTCCGAAGGAAGCAAAGAGCTGAGCCCAGCATTGGGGGCAGCTCTAGAGGGAGCCTCCAGCTGAAGCTTCCTGGGGAGAACCATGTTTTCTTTTGGGAATCTAATCCTATATAAGTACTACCCTATCAAAAGCAATATGCATTGTTGCTACAACATGGTGTGCAGGTGCTACAATGAGCATGGCTACTGACAAAGTAAAAAAAGAAGGAAGACCTGCCACAGACCCAGAAGTCACATCTTAGAATGCTAAGTCTTCAACGTGATTTTGAAAAAATAAGAAGTGTTTCAGGATTTTTGTCTTGCTTGCACTTTGCACTTTCTGTATCTCCCCACTGTCTGTGGTGTTACATAATGTATGTATGATTTTATCTCAGTGCAGGCACAGAGGTCTGCCTGCAGTAACCTTCCTGTACTTGTGTTACAAGAGTAAGTGCTGATCCATCAGCTCTCTTGAAACTGAGACCGTGGCAGTGTTGTGCTTGGCCAAGGACACATAGTTTATGAGAGTTTTAATCATTAAAGTTAATTACATCAAGACCTTGTATTACATGTAGTACTTTGACAAATTTGTACTGGGTTTGAGATGGCATGAATTACTTCCATGACAGTTCATAGATTATTCCAAATTAATGTATAGTCTGATTAGATCTCCATTAGTCAAAGACAGTGGTTATTTTGTTGAAAATGTTAACATTTACTTAAGGGGTTTTGTAGAATTTTTCTACCATCTTATGAGTTCTGCAGGACTAATTTAATTATCAGTTCACTTCAGCTTTATGTATTGCTGCCTTCATCAAAGAAGTTGGCTACTGACAGCACTTGTATTTAATGTTCTGGTAAGCCTGATTGAGATACAAGATTTAGTCCACTTATATCTCCAAGAGGAAGGCAATAACATTTTTCTGCACTAATGAGATGACAGCTATAATTAAGCTGCTGGTCAACCTGTGCCAAGCCTACAACTCCTCACTATAGGCTATCTTAAGTCATCAGACTAAAACAAAACTAGCATCATTAGCTCTGAAAGAAAGCTCAAAAGACTGGACCTCTTTTTTGTCTGGTGAGGGCCACCCTAGTTAGTCCTAACTTGATATTACACATTGATAATTTTTGGGGGTCTCTTTTGCCACATGACCTTTGGTATCCATTCTGCACATATGGGATGCATGTATGCACCAAAGGCACGAGGCAAGCTGAGCTGGCTGTTGCCCCTGCTGAAGGCACACTCAAGTGCTTGTGTTAACATACAAGCTTATTTTGCTTTTATGACTTAAAATAACCAATTCAGATTTGAAAAAATATATTGTTATTGAATCTTACTTACAGTCTACTTTTCTAAAAAAAAGTATTTTTTTAACAAGAGTACTTGAATGTTTTAGTCTCTCATAACATACTTGATTAAGATAATATGTCATCTAAGGTGACATATCATGCCCATTCTTTGCCCATATTCTAAGTGGACTGTTAGATCTGTATTGATGAGCTGAAGAGGCCTCTTATGTCTTCTTTTTTAAAGAAGAAAGAATTTTTTTTCAAGTCTGTGAGTTTAATCCTTGCTTCCCATCTTTTATGTTGCTGTTTCCCTAGTTGTGTTCTCAGTCCACCCGAGACATCTCTTGCTTTTTACTGAAGAACTACTTGATCACTTAAACACTCAAGTTTTTCATATTTTTTGTCTAGTGATGCCAATGCATTTGAGTCATCCTTGTGCTCTTGTCTTTCCATTTATTTTGTTTTAAGTCCTCCAGTAGCAGATCAAAATGGAGGCACAAATGATGCCACAACTTCTCAAGTATTCTACCCAGCAATTATAACATCTTTTGTAGTTTGGGTTAGGATTTAAAACAAATTAAGCTACATCACTCTCTGCAGAATAAAAGAATAGTTCATTATTATATTTGTTATATAAGCCATAGAAGATACAGGGAGTTCAACAAAAAGGAAGGTAGAGATGTTAGTAAGTTGGTAGTGACCTTGGTCCATCTGCCAATAAAATTTTTCTGCCTTGGTAATTGGAATGTATTAAAATGTGATTGAAAGGTCATCAAGGATGCAAGTCAAAGACTTAAGCACAGTTTCTGATGAAAACATTTAGTATTGTCGTCGACTTTTATGAACAGCTGAAGGACTCTGCCAAATGGTAAATTTTGCTTATTTAATCAGGCTTCTTTGTTATGACAAACTTTGACTGCAGCTGAGCTCTTCACTTGAGGCCAGTACTCACTGAAGGACAGACTAAGGTCTTTTATCCATAGTTGTCTTGCAGTTCTGCAGAAAAGTGAACACTGAGACAAATCCCAATGCTAAGTAATTCTTCAAAGGGGAAAAAAGGACTTATCAAGAGCAGTTTTGACCCATATGATGAATACAGTGTGAGCAGATGTGAAGAGTGCTAAAACTTGTGTTGCAAAATTTGATCCAAACAAAACTTTCAAAATTTAACCTAGATGTACCAGTATCTATTCAAAAGATTTTTTGAAAGGAATTCATAAGGTGATATAGACTGTAGGACCAGACTGTGCTTTTAAGATTTTCAAATAGGGAAAAAGAACCAGTAAAACAAATGAATACTTTTCTTTTTAGATGTCCATTTTCTGTACAAAAATCAACTGCATTCAGTGACCATGCATAACATTTGCGAAGCTCTTCCATTGCATCCAGAATATTTACTTCAGCATAAGGCATTGATTTTTAGTAATAATTCATGTAGAATCAGTAGGAGAGCCAACAGAAAATAAAGGAGAAGGGAAGAAAATGAACCCTCTGTCCTCTCTGTTATGTATGCTAATTATTGCCAAAGATATTGGCATTACTCTCCTTGTCAAGATCAGGAGTGATACTGCCTTCAGAAGAAAAACAGCCTGTTTTGGCAGGGTGAGTGATATACCCTGTCCCCCTGCCCCCACCCTGGCAAAAAAAAAGGCAATCTTTTGGTTCTCCAGCTAGTCAGGGTAAATTATGGACACTCTGCACGCTATCCTTCTTCTTCAACACTGGCTTTGCCCATGCCCAGCCAACCTCTGTAGCCACCATGCTCTCTTGATTGGGCATCTTGGTATTTCAGTTTAAAAATGAGGATGTGGGGAAATGTTGTTTTGACATGTAGCGATTGTAAGCAAAGACACTTGATGACAATCTGGGCCTGCTTGAGATGCAGCATTCATTAATTAGCCCAAATTTATCTGTAAAATGAGTAATCCACGTAGCCACACCATTGCCCATGAACTGTGATCTGAAATCAGATCAGATCCAGTTCTGTTGGGTTGGATCCTCTTAATTATTCTGGATATGTGTCTGATCCCATAAAGGCAGCATGCACCACACACACTGGGGACAGATTTGCAGAGATGATTGTTTAGCAGAGACTGTACATATGGAAATTTGTTCTCATTTCTTCCTTTGTGCTATCCCATTTACAAATGGAAATGACTGCTTCGTAGCCAGTTCTCATTATATTTCTCTCCCAGGAGATGTGAAATTAGCACTAGGAGAAATTCAGCAGTGGTTGGGAGTGAAGCCCAAGTCTCTGCTGTGGAGGCTGCCCCCACCAGGAGAGGGGAGCAGGGAGTCAGTGGGGCTGGCAGGATCCTGCCCTCTCCAACATGTCTCAGCCAGGCACAGAAGAAGAAGAAGAGGAAACTAGTTGAACAGTACAGAGTTCATGTATCATGGATCCCTCCAGAGAGGTGTAGGTATACACTGGTTTTGAGCAAGATGTGTATATTGGTGTTGGTAACTGTCATGCTAAAGATTTGCAGCACTGCTTATATTACACTGAATAGCTGAGCCCAGGTGGGACAGAGGGTGTAACATCCATGCATCAGATCATGTAACATCCATGCATCAGATCATACTGCTTGCTAGTTTTAGTGGGCCAGAGAAGCACATCGAAAGATTCTATCTCATTGCACTAAACTGCATTTTGTTAAATAAGGCAATTTAAACATAGGTAAAAACTTTTTTGCAAGGCATAGTAATTCTATAACTTTGTTACAGTTTTATGAAATTGAAAGGTTGTGAGGGATTTTTTTCCTTCTAGAAAAGGGAATATGCTGGTAAAGATATAACAATTTGAAAAGATGGGGTTCTATGAGATCTTTTTTTAGTTGCAGACTTCTTTCTGCATATGCTTTGCTACACCGGTGCAGCCATCTTACCTGAAAGGAACATTGTGAGTGATCCCCTTCAGCAGCTGCTCAGGAAGCTTGCTTAAAACAGGGAAGGAGAACAGCTAGGCTGTTACAAGATTTAAATCTTTCCATTCCCTTTCTTTACATTGCTCTAAGCCAGGTACAAGGCAAAGAAGGGTTGTATCTCTCAGCATCAGCTTGGGTTGACAGAATGGTTTTGATCTCCATGACCATGCTGGTAGGTAACTCATCCAGATTTGTGCTGATCAGCCTTCCTCCCCTTGGGTGGCTGCTTACTAACCTGAGACCACATCCCAGAAAAGTAGAGCAGGGCTTAGCAAATGAAATCCCTGTCCTTGGAAATGCTGGCAGATTTTGCATGTTGATATAGCTGCCTGGGTGTTTCTGATCTGTGTTTTGTGACACAAGTGATAAATGGTTTACCAGCTTTTACTTCAGATGACCTCTGTGCTTACACAGCTCACCTAGGGAGACTTGTATTTTCAGATTCTCTCTGGGCTCTGTGTTGCCCAGTTCATACAGAAAGCAGAGAACAAGATATTCCCTCCCCAAACTCAGTAGGTGTACTCTTGAAATCCAGAATGTGTTTTCTGAGAATGTACAAGCAAATTGTGTAATTTTGTCCTTGAAGTCAATTAAATATTGACATAATTCAAGGATTTAAAATTAGTTTTCTCCTTTGTTTCAAGTGGTCTTGATGATAGACTAACACAGATTTGTTTTCCCCCCACCAAGTTAAAATTAATTTTCTCTTATCCACAAGCTATCTATAACTTAACTGTTTTACTGATAATTCTTCTATTTAGTGGGCTGCAGCAGGGTCAGGTCAGCTTGTGCAAGTAAGTGAAACAATTGTTCTTTCAAAAAGTGGTCAACTGAGGCAATCCTCTATGGGCCTTTTGCTCCAGATAACTTGTGTGCAACAATTCCATTTCATGGGATATGCCACCAGTAGGAAGGAGATTGTTGTCAAGGTTTTCTGTTGGCTCATGGCCACCTTCAGGCATCACTGTCTCTCCTGGGCTGCCTCCCTAAATCTGCACCAGGCCTTTTCTTTGCCCTTTGGTGACGCTGTGAAAACAAAACACAAGCAGAAGGGGAGTAACTTCATACAGCCTGAGACCAGCAGTTCAAAATGCCTGAGTCCTGCATCGATTGCTGAGGCTCAGTGAACGACTGCAGGATTGCCTGGTTACCTTATCTGTGCACTTCCATCCCTCAAGATATTTGTATTTCTGTTAAGTGAGAGCTCAGCTCAATGACCTCACTTGTAGTGTTAGCTTTACACTGATACAGCAATTATCAAACTGCAGTGTTCATGTAAATTAACACTGTGCTCTCAGCCTTTCTCTTACTGCACTAAGCTCTAGTAGTTAATATAATGTTTATCCATGGAGCATTTCAGCTACAAGAGCTCTGTGATAAGGAGCTGTTGTTTGTTTGTTGCTAGCATAGCTGGTTGTAAATACTTGTTAAATTTGTCACACTATCTGCTTTTTTCCTAATTCTTATGCTGTGAAGAGACAAGACAGCACCATGGAATAGCTGCAGTGGTCTTGGAATATGAGTGGCTTTAAGGATGACAAGGAAAAATGGCAGATTAAAAAATAGGTTGCAGGTAGGAAGGGGATTGTGAATAATTAATCCCTAAATCATTCTTCACAATTTAAAAATTAATTATTTTACAGTCATTTAAGCATCTTGTATTCATGACCATTTCAGGGTACCTTAGCCAGAAATCATGTTGAGGAAATAAATTTCAGTGCTTCACCTTTTTACCCAAATGTTTGCTTGCTGGTGATTGATGGCACATGTCTGAATCCCTGGTTTAAGTTCTCTTCTTTTGTGAGTATTTTAGCCTTGATTTCTCAAGAGCTCCCTAACACTAAAAGGCAAGAGAAGGAGCTTCATTGTATGTGAAAAGCCTGACACACAAACCTAAATCCAAGAACCCCAGTTAGACTGGTACAGAAATCTTCCTGAAATTTGAAGCTCTAGTAGAGGGGAAGTTAATTCACCTTTCTGCTCAGCATGGCTTTCTATATATGACATGGGCATCTCTCTGCTCAGTGAGAGGCAGATGCTCACCTCAGGATCCTGCCAGGCAACAACGCTCCCAGCTCTGCCTTTGGGATGTTCATGTTCTCCTGGGGAGTTAACTCTTCATTCTCCTGTTTCATCTTAAAGCTGTAACAAAAGGAGGCTCCTGGCTCTGGTGTTTCAGATAATTACAACTGAAAAATGCCCTAAAATCTTTGCAAGTCTCATCTTTATTTACTTGTTCACACCATATCTAAGGAATTTCTGTTGGGGATACCTGAGCAGACATTTAATGAGAAACACATAGTGCTATCCTAAGCCAGATATATGACTCTAAAATGTTTTCTTTGCAGAGCACTTCACAAAGGCAGCTCTTTTGCCTTGCTTCTGGGTGAAGATGGATCTTTGTTTACAATAATGCTTTTAGAAGCTTTTGTCTCTGTTCTAAAAATAAATTAGCATTAAGATTTCATATTTTGTGGGCTTTGATTTTATATTAGCTGTGTGTAGGTCTCCATTTAAGACATGGGAGGAGAGGGAAGGTTGCTTGTGATTTACAGATTCACCCCTTCATAATCTGAAAACTAAAGCTGGTTGGTTGGATTTTTTTTCCTTTCTTATTAGCAATTTTGGCAGGAAGATTCCAACAGGCAGTTTGCATCAGTCTTCCTTACTGTTAATTCAAATTCAGCAGTAGCATGAATATGGTTCTTTTGATTTTAGTTGAATTACTCCAGAGTCAACTTGATATGCATGAGACCACAATTACTGCCTAAAATACCAGGCTTTTTTCCACTGACTAGCTCTGCTGGGAAAAGTAGTAGAGGGTGAAGATTTATTTTAAAACATGAAGCAGAAGGCATAACTCCTGTGAAATTTTTTTGTGCTTTATACAAGGGTTAGAAGTAAAAATGCTTAAGGTAGGATATCACAAAAACATTCCAAGAAATGTAGAGTGAAATTATCCTGCTCATATCAGGTGACACATACTGGGGAAATAATCCTTCTAGTCTACATTGTGCAGTATCTGGAGAGCTGGTAGTGGTCATGGTAGTTAGCATTAAATGAGGTTCTATTTCCAAAGACAAAATAGAGAATTTCTGGATACTTGCATCCAAAGAGCATTTACTAGCAAATAGCAGAGCATGGTGGTAGTAGTGGGGTTTTTTTGGGTTGTTTGTTTGTTTTTTGGTTTATTTCTTTCATTTGCATACTTAGTGCAATGAAAATAATTTTGGCATCATCACTGATTGTATTGGGGGGTGCTTTATAAATGCTAAAGGATAGGCCAATCTTTTTGCTCTACTTACGAATTTGTTTATTTGCAGCTTATCTAATTAACAGGAAAAAGCATGGTCAGCAGCCTTAGCCCTGACATAGGTTAAATTGATATCTTGTTGCTTAACAAAGTCTTTGTCAGCACAAAACTTTCTTCAGTGCCGTCAAACATAAAAGTAAAATTATTTTAGCTATGGTAAAACCTGGTTCCATGCACAGTAAGAACACAGGAAAGCCACAACTTTTGTGACCTCTGTCTACTAAATCCAGCCTATTTGTATTATGAAAATACTAAGAGACTTTGGCTTTTTGCTTTCAGTAATGCTTATCTGAATGATTTGTGGTCATCTTGTGTTGCAGCTGATGGTCTTTGACTGTTATTTCTCCATTTTCAGTTTTCAGCTGTGCTAAGTACTTAGAAAGCCACAGGTGTAAGCATTGTTTGGGATGGTATGATTTAAAATTCACATAAGTAGATTATTATGTTGCACATTTGTTAGTGCCTTTTGCTGGAAACTGCTTCATGTCTACTGAAGAGGCAGTTTTTGTGGTTACTGCCAGTGTACCTGGCTGAGGTTCAGATCTAGACCTGGAAGCTTGGAATTTTGTCCTTCTCAGTCATCTTTCCAGATACTGCATGGGACAGAGCTCAGTTATCCTTACAGCATTTCCATGGATTTCCTTTGAAAACTACCTACTGTACAGTAATGTTTTTATTAATATTTGGACCTTTTCCACAGCCACCAGCTGAAGTTTCTTCAATGCCTGGAAATCTGTAGGGATAGGTCAGGTCAGCCTTACCTGATCTCCAAAGGTGGTTCCCACTGGTTGAGCTGCTCTGCTCCCAAGCTGCACAATGGGTGGAGGGGAAATATGTGGGAGCTGTTAGCTGGGGGCTTACAAAGGGACAAAGTGGCATCTTGAATTTACAGACCCTGTGACTTGTGCTGCTCTAGATGGGGTGGGAGGATGGAGGTGCCCAGCTGGCACCTGGAGAGCTGTGTGTTTGCTGGCAGAATTTATTGTCTGTCCTTGGACACATGTGCAATGTGGGGGCTGAAAGTAGCAGCAAAAACTCCCACTCTGAATCGTGTTAGGGCTTTGCTACAACATAGCTGAGAACAGGTAGAGTTTCTTTTCCAAATATCTGAAGACTAATTTGGTATCAAACTGCACCATGTTTGTAACACATGCTGTGTGACATTCCCTGCTGTAATGGTCAGACCTAGAAGTGGCAAAAAGACAGGAAATTAAAATTTAAAAATGAAGAGTTTATCTAGCCCAGCATTTGGAGATGTTTCAAACATTGGGCTAGATAATAGGCTTCTTTCAACAGATCTGTAGTTTGGAATGTGTTATTTTTTCTGAAAAAGTGGTATTTTTACTGATCCTTTAAGTATGTTAGTAATTGTAGGTAAGAGTTGTCTTAGCCTCAAATGCTGGTTTGCTTTGGCTTTTTATTATGCTTGACAGACTGGTGCCTGTTCCCCCTCCTTCTCACCATTGTGTCTCTTTAATTCCACTTTACAGAGGAGTTGCTTCAGTGTCTTTGTCACATTTGAACTTCTGTTTAAGAATAAATTTTCCTGAGTGCTAAGCCTTACAGCAACTTAGGTACTTCCAAATCAAAGTCAGAGTAGATGTATGCTTGCTCCTCCAGCCAAGCTTTTCAGGGAGATTAGTTCTTCTGACTTCAATTGATTTAATAACTACTCTGCACTTGAAGACTTGTGAGGACTGTGCAGTCAAGGCACATCTAAAAATAACATTTAGGTCCAAGAGCCACTAAGGCCATTTTGGAGAATGCAAAATGTAACTACAGCCCCCTTCTCTTACATCTCAGAGGTTGGAAGGAACAAAGGACTGTTTCCTAGTGTTTTGATGATGCTGTGAAACCTGGGTATGCCCAAAACATTGCCAGTGTGTTCTTTTTTGTTACTGTGGGTGATGAGGAAATTTGAAAGAGCTTCCTTCTGGATACATGATTAAATGTTGGTTCAAATTATTTGAACTGAGGTAATAAGGATATAACTGGTTTTTTGAGAGCTGTGATCCAGAGTGTTACTTTTCAGTTGAAAGCTTAGTTTTACCCCACTCCTGTCAAAATCCAGAGCGTGTTAGAAGCATGACCTTTTCTAGTCATTTGCAAAGTATGAAGAAATACTTTGGAATGAGAAATTGGAAGTTGATAAAGTAACTCCAAAAGCTCTTCCTGTTGCAGAGAGTTAGTATCAATTCTGTCTTGATCGTGTAATAAAAACAAGTCTCCTGCTCATTTCCAGTGCATAACTATGTATTCTGACAAGATCTCTAATATGCTGGTTGGGGAGAGCAAGCAAGTCAGCTACTGTTGGCACATTTTCTGCATGCCAGAGCTTTACAGTATTTAAAAATGCAAAACATGTAACCAGCAAATTTCCAAAGTGTCTCTAAAACAGAGCGATTCTAGACTCAGTCCTTTTTTAATTTTCTGGCTCTGTCTGTATAAAGCAGCCGCCACAATATTGCTGCCAGAAGAGGTATGTTTTTATTACATCTATTGACATACTTTCACATGCAATTTCAGTAGAGACAAAGCACAGCTGGGCTTTAGCTTGCTATTGAAGGTGAAACCCAATTTGCAGTAGGCTAATTTCACTGAAATAAAAACAAGACTTTTATGGTTAAAAATCCCCTAGGAGATACCTCAGCAAATTTGTTTTGTGAAACAAATAATTAAACAAAAGTATAATTTCACTTTAGGGTGTTGTGAAGACAAGGGATTAATATTTGTAAATGTCTCCATGAAAATCATTGAGGTTGTAGGACAGTATTTCACCACAAAGCAAGGCCAGAAAAATTAGAGGCTCATGAAGCAAACACAGCTATTCATAGCAGGGGGATACAACTTTCCTGAACCATTCCAGGATGAAGTGTGACCCTGCCCAGCTCTTGGAGCACAGAGGAAGGGTCCCAGCACATGCCATCCCCAGAAGTGCAGGACTGAGTCTGGGGCTCTGAGTTCTGTGAGGGCAGAGTATTGAGTTAAAGCTCAGCTGGATGTGAGCACAATTAAACTGTTCCCTGACTGGAATTAGCTTGGAGCCTGGACAAAACCAGCAATGCACCTTGTAAATCTACCTTCAGAAAGAGCTCTTCCTGGAGCATAATTTTGTGCAGAGGTTATGCCTTCTCTCCACCCCTTCTTTCAGGCCAAAGGGGAATCTCGTGTGCTAGTAGGTTCCTTTAGACCAGAGTTTTCCCCAAAAGGGGCAGATTTTCTTTCAGAAGCAGATGTTGGTAGTCCAAGGACAGAATGCAGAAAACCATTCATGCATATGACCAAAATTTTTATGTCAACAATGGCAACAAAAAAAGCTGTTTAAAAAACCTTCAAACATCTTCTTCTCTGTCCCCTTTCCTCAGACAACACACACTAAAACACATCAGGGCCTAGCACTGAGAATTTCAACCTGTAAGATTTAAATTTCATAAATTCTAGAGAAAGGAGGAGAATGGACAAAAGAAACAGAAGTGTCAGGAAAGATATTTTTTAGGAAAGCAAAATCATTTACTTGGTTACCGACTTTTCAAATGATTTACAACTCTACTGGAATGAGAATGAACAGACCTTTTGGCTTGTGACCTCCTGCTGTTTGTGACCTTACTGCTGTTTATTGTGATAAGTTTGAGTGAAAGGATGGTGACTTTTGCTAAAAAGAATTTGAAATAATAATGAAACATCATTTCACCAGCAAAGATTTCATATATTGGAAGAGTCTTTATAGTTAAAAAATAACCTGGACACTGGGCAAATCAGGCAGAGTGGTCTGTCTGTTCTTCACTGACACATATTAGCTGTTAGTGGGCTGTAGAGGGGTACATCAGGCTTTACACCGAGCTGTGGGATATCCAAAACAACCTTAATCAGAGATTAGCCCAGACTCCTTTTGCAGAACAGGTAATAGACTTGTTAAATGGATTTGTTCAGATTTTTAATAATCTTCATTGTGGCTATACATCCCTTTGTGCCTAGGAAGCACCATAGCCAGCTTAAAGTATCAGGGTTCATTGGGGGAATCTGCTTGATAGACAAACTCACTCCAAAGGAGAGGATCAAAACTGACCTTTGTAATTCAACAGGAATAAATCTGGTCCAATTCCCTGAAAAATGAGAAAACCAAGGACTGCCAGGGGGTCAGGCAACCCTGGAGCTTAGACAATTTTACTTTTCAAATTTTGTGGGTTGACTCTACTTATTTATTAAGCTGAATTGCTAATAAAATTAATTAGAAGTTTCATAAGTTGGCCATCCCAAGAGTATTTCTACTTGAAGCAGTCATTAATTATTCTGACTAGGATTGTCTGTCTTTTCTATTTATAGGCTGGCCATGGGTCACACTGACTGTTCTTGGATTCCTGTACTGCTATTCTCATGTTGGAATTGAATGGGAGCAGAAGTATGCTGCACATTAGGAATGATGCAAACAATTATTCTTAAAGGAAGGTTGATGGTTTTTCTACACTGGATATTCTATCTGCACAAGGGTGAGCCAGACCAAGTCTTCAGTCCATGTATTAAAACCAAAAGCTCATTTAATTGATTCTGGATTGCAAATGCAAGAATTGAACTGCAGAAACACTGATGGGCTGCAGCAGGGGATGGGGAGAAATTATGAAGCATTTTGAATTATATTATTTTTGTAAAACAGCATCTTTGTGACTCTGTGTACATTAGAAGCATGCATTTCAGAACAGGCATTTTATATATGTTGAGGGTTGTTTTCATGTTTTGCTGCCCATTTTGAGATATTGAAGAAAAAAAAAATCTACCTTGGAGAATTCAAAAAGCCCAGTCTCTCATAGGTGGTGTCCGGGGGCATGTAGGGCTGTGCCCTGCACTTACACTACTCCATGAAGGGCATGATGCTCATCAGTTCTTCTTGACTGCTTTCTGATATAAGCTAGAACATTTTGTATTCTCACTGACTGGAGTAGTTCTGTCTTAAGCTTCTTTTCCACCTACTGTAGCAATGCCTGCTTTTTCTTTTAATGTCTTATTTTTAAAATTTTGCCTTTAAAATAACACCTTTTTGGTAACCTTAGAAATGGCTTTGTTTCTTTAAAAAGAGAGAGTAGGGATTAAGGAGCACCTTTCTTAAGAAATCAAATATGCTATTAAAGCTCCTTGGACTTTAAATGCTCTCTGCCTTGTCTTAGAGCTAAAGCATTAAATACAACCTTTATTTTGGGGCTAATACCACCTTCAGACTGTTCAGTCTGCTTCTTGTATTGTTCTGTTACAAAAGGAGGTATCTCCAGTCTAGTTTAATGGTAAATCTGTCCAGTCTGCTTCATTCTCTGGTGTCCAAGCCATCAGCTCCTGCAATATATTGCAGACACCCTAGGAGGAACTTTTTAAGACCTTTAGAAAAAAACCCAGAATGGTCCAATACAGTGGCACTAGATTAGCTGGAGTTCCATGTCCTTTGCCACACAGACCTGTTAGAGCAGCATCTTTGCCCAAAGATTGTGCTGTCCAGAGCTGGGAAGGTCACGCCTGCAGGTGTCCAGGTTGCAGGAATGCTTTGACACATGCTGTTTTCTAAGGGAAGACCCTGTCTGATACTATGGGTGTGTCCTACACTGTTCTGTTTTAAACTGATACTGAAGAGCAGCCAGAAGACCTTTAGTCCTTCTAAAGTTAGACATTCTCCCTAGGCATGCTCAAAAGGCCACAAGTTCTGGAGTAGACTTCTTCCAAAAGCAGCTTCCTCCACCCAAAGCATGTAAAAACTTGTTCCATGCCCCTGGCAGACATTTCAGCCTGTTGGGAATTAGTGTCCTACTGTCCATCACTCCTGCAACTTAAGCAAAGTCTGGTATAATTTATCCCTTCAACAAAAAAAATCCATTCCTGGGACAGGCTTCTGTTTATTGCCTGCATTTCTGATGTCTCTGCTGCTCACAACTATAGCAACCTTCTTGTTACCTTCCATTTATTCCTGAAGAAATAAGGGCAGAGGCTTCAGCTCTCTATCCATCCAGAGAAAAGCCCATCTCTTGGTGTTTCAAAGCAGAAGCTCCAGCCTTTTATGTTAAGAGCCCCCCAGCTCCCCTGCCATGACAATGCCATGATTTCCCCTGGAAGCCATTTCTAGGAGACACCGTGGCCTGTTGAAAATAACTTCCCTTGAATTCTGCCTGGCCAGAGAAATGGCTCCCCTGACTGACTGGATGACAATTGCAGGGATTCTCTCAGCCACAGAGCACATGGCTCTAAGCCTCTGAATTTTCTGAAAGGATCTGACTTTGGCCTCCATTTTGGGGCAGCACTGAGAAAAGGGCAAGAATTTTATCAGGCTTTGCTCAAACTTTGTAATTAAGTGGAATTAGCATTAGAGTCATGAATTGTTCTCCTGTCTTATTCATTACCATTATTACATGAACCAAGGTGCTACTGAGTGACTAGATTCCAATTTGTATGCATGCAAAACTTCCAGCTCCAATATGGAAATGACCCTGAAGGTCATCTAGAGCATGCTTATTTCTGAACTAAAATTGTTTTCTATTTTTTTCAGTCTTTATATATCTTTCATAATTTTGTATCTTTTTCTGTTTCTATAAATAAAGCTGAAATGCACTGTTGGCTTGAGAGCTGTGTTTTGGGAAACTATGGCCTTGTGTAAGAAAAATAAGTGCTCCACTGTTATGGAGAAACACTACTATACACTGGAAGCCTGCAGGGTGGGTGCAATGCAGACTGGTCACTTTTATCCCTGTTGTGAACTGCATGGAACATGCCTTCCCCAATGGTGCAAGTTTAAAAAGCAAATTAGCCCTTTGCAGCTGTAGCCCTTCAGCATGTGAAGTTTCTGAGAAGAGCAGCATGCACATAAAATGATGGTTCCCACTCACAAAGTTCCTTCTCAGTCCTGCTTATGCAGCAGCTGTCAGCATGAGGCATGTTCAGTCAGACAACACAGAGCTCTACGCCTGAAGCACTTCAAACTTGCTGTTCAGTTGCTCCTTCAGCTTGGAGACACATTCCTCAGCATGGCCCAAAAAGTGACTCTTCATGTGGCACCTGATGTAATTGTGTGGTAGCCCAAAGTGCCATCCTCCAAGCAAGGCCTCTGTGACAGTCCTGGGCGGGTGGGGGGAGTTTGCAGAGACTTGGAAGAGACTGCAGTAGCCATGCCACTTGCCAAAGGAAAAAAGTAAGCGAGGAGTATGTGAGAAAGACAATTCCAAAAACGGAGAAGAAGCTAGCTAAGGGGAGCAGGAAACAGGTGACAAGGACAGACATGGCTAAAGTAAGACACTGCCCATTTTGCACCAAAGCGGACCACTTCTAGCCAGGGTGAGGGAACAGCAGACATGGACCACTACTGCTGTGAGACCCTAAAAGTCACGAAAGTGCAATGAACAAAAAAAAAACCCCAAAGGTGGTTGCTCTGAAAATGAGCTGGACAGCTACACGCTGGCTACTGACAACAAGAATTCACAAGTGATTTTGAAAAGCTGTGTAACTGACTGGCAAGCATAGTGTATGATACATGGCTGCCATGGTTACCACAAAGCTGTAGTAAAGTCTCTTACACACACACCACACACCCCCTGGCTCTATCACCTCCTTAGTTAACAGAGCCATCGTCATTACTGGTTAAGATAATACTAAGTGGCTCTTTCTTTAATTATGCATTGATTAGAAGGTGAGCAAGTCTTTGCTTACCTATCTCTTTCACATCTGAGAGCTAAAAGCAGCTTAGCTGGAATATCCAGCTTACCACAGGTCAGAAGAAAACAGCTTAACTGTGAAAACCTGCAGCAATTTTGTTATTAGTCACAGCAATAATGCAGGACCTGTCCTTTATCTTGCACACCCACCTAATTGCCTTCGTCACCACAAACTCTTGAGCTGGTCACAGTTTGCATTTGCTGAGGTGGGAGGCTCTCCTTGCTCTGGCTCGGCAGCAGGATTGTCCTCAAGGAGCCATGAAGAGCAAGGAGATTGCTATGCATGGTCTGTCACAACTTCTCACTGTTCTTTATAGTTTCCTCTCCTTCCACGAGTAGTGCAGCTCATTATTGCTTTCCAAAATAACTCCCAGCACACAGCCACTTGTTAGTCAAAGCACATATTTTAATCCAGCAGGGATAGCTGAAATACTGCTCAACACAAAGCCTGTGTGGAGAACGCTGTGCCTGTTACACCTTGAGGGATTACAACAGATCATTTCTTGTATTATGGGACTTCTGAGAGCAACCCTCTCTGGTGGGTCCCCATGGATGCCCAGGGGTGTTCTGTGCACATGCACGGAATTCAACAGTCCAACCAGGAGCTGCTTGTGGAGCAGCCCCTCCGTTAGTTGCATGTAAAAGGAAGATAAAATTAAGACAAGTTTGGTGTTTTTTAATGTTCTGCTTCATGCAAATGTAATCACATCCAACACAGGTCCTGCCAGAGCATGTGAGGATAAATGAATCTGAGAATCTCCCAGCTGCCTGTGGCACCAGTCAGCTACACCCAACCTGCAGATGGACAATGTGGCTCAGACATCTTCAGCCAGGGGGACACACACTGGCAGCTCCAAGCTTGAGAGGCTTTCACAGATGCCACCAACGCCCAGGAGGACAGGAAAAGGAAAATTCTAATGGCTGTGACACACTTTAGACACTGCACAAGAGATGGAGCTGAAGGGTGTTAAGGCTCAACTTTGAGGCAGCCTCAGCACTGCTCCCTTTAGTTCCCACAAGCTTAAGAAAATAAGTGAACTGCTCCAAGAAGAAAAAGGTGTGTGCACTCTGTACCCAGTAGAGAAAATGCCAGGATTAAAACTATGTTCAAAAATCTTCTCATTCCTTTTGCTGGAAATCACAAAGATCTGGGTGAGAACACATTAAGCTAACATCAGGATCTAACAGGACCACAAATTAGCCTGCACCACCTTTTTTAATGTCCAGGGGCAGCTCAATATGTAAGTAGCCTTAGGTAGCTGCATATCAGCACCTTCAGGAACAGAACAAATTAAATGGGCTACCTGTGGCCTGTGCCTTCCCCAGCAATGGTCAGCCTGCAGGTAACAGAAATGCATTCTATCCACAGGGATTTAAGAAAAGCTTTATATATGGCTGGGTAGCTGAAGTGAATCATTACAGACAGGTGCATCAGCCAGCCACTGAAAAATTAAAGTTTACTGAAGAAGTAGCACAGAAATATAACTTCAGTTACGACCTGTGGCATTTAAATTGTATTGGCACTCCCTCTAGAGCTGATCTTTCTTGACAAAATTAATTAATTTTTATGGACCATAACATTTTCATCCCTGCACTAGCACATTTGAGTTTCCAAAATTAGGTGACAAAAATAGAAGAACTGGAAATGATACTGGAAGACCAGAAACAGCTACACTGTTCGTAAATTAATTAAAAGGCAAGTCATGGAAAAAAATAGGTCCAGTTGATTTTTTTTTTTTTAGACTACTGCCAGAAGGGTTAAGATTGTTTTAGGGGCTCAGGTATATGGGAGGATTACCATATAGTAAGCCACAATTCAGAAATAAAAATAAGCATTTATGAGACATTTCTTGAAGTGATGGTATTGCTAATTTATAGTTAAGTGTTTCTTTTCTCTTGCAGTAATAGTTTTGTGCTGAGGTGGTAATTAATGATGAAATTATAGGCTAATAACTTGGATTTGGTCATATATTTGCTCCAGGCCACTTCAGTGACCTCTCCACTGCCTTTCCCCAGCTCTTGCATCCTGTCTCAAGGCTAGCCTTGGATCCAACTCTGCTGACCCACACTTCACACACCACTGCTGGTGCCAACTGTCCAACCTTCACTCAGGCTGTTCTTCTCAAAGTTCCTCAGTTTGATCAAGTCCTGCCAAACATCTCTTGGTAAAAATAAGAGACCTGCAAAGGGTGTGAAGATGTCCTGCTTGTCTTGAACAGTTACACCAATAATCACTGACACCATGAACTCCAAGTTGGGTATGAGGCCTGACATAGGTGTAAGGCTTTAAAAGCAAAATGGCCATTCAAAATAAAATAGCACACTGCTTTTGGAGTACTTGGGGGCTCTTAGTTCATGCTGGTTGAGGAAACCTCTGTTTTAGGAAAAATTACATTTTCATACTAGTAAGGTTTCCAAGCTAAATCTCTAAAACTTTAGGGCTGCTGGCCGTAACACAAGGGCACTCTCTGACACTGTCAGAGTCAACTGAGGCAGGGTAAAGTATCTCACAGCTCCTTCCAGCAGGCAAATGGTGACTTTAGACCCTCCAGCCAAAGAAGCCTCCTGGGCAGTCAGTCCCATCTGCCCTTGTGCCAGTGCTGTGCTTCCCTTTCCTGCTCCCTCCCTAATGTCTGCCCCCTCGGTGAGTGTAACCTACAAACCCCCCTCACACTTCATTTCCAAAGTTTTCCTCAGATGCTTATGTTACACACAGACAGGTTTCCTCCATAACAGATTTTCCTGGGTAAAGGAAATGCAGCAGATTCAAGCTACAAAGCAGGTATCCAGGGCTGTACTTTGGCTGCATTATATGCTGCTTCCATTTGCTGTCATGACCTTAGACTCTTCTCCCTGGTGTACACTGAGGTCAGAGAAACCAGCCTGCAGCCTTTCAGCACGCCTGGCCATAGCTGCTCTATTTGCTGCTCACAAATGAGAGACACCCACCCCCATTTTACAGAGCTATTTATGATTTGTGTTGGCATAATTGTAATTTCATGCAGTATTTCACGCACACTTCCTGTACACTTTCCTAAAAGATGCCTTCTCCAGTTCAGCTTTCAGCTGAATGGCTTTACTTTGTATTCTTGTCTGTCTACTTGACTAGCCAGGTTGCATGTGCAGTGTTATCATTCTAATGGAAAACAAATACTTTATTTTGACTTGGGGCTCCATATGGATTATCTTAGCTTTCTTTTCAGTTCTCATGCTGAGAGTGTTCAATACATTTTCCTGTTATCGTTAGTTCTTCTAAAATACCTTCTGCTTAACTGTAAAACTCACCAGCAAAGATTGCTGGAGAGCTTTGAAAGCAATCTATTTCTCCTCTCTAAGCCCTGCTTGCAGGGAGCCATTGCTTCTTGAGCTGTCTGGGTGCCATTGCTGAGCACACAGCTGCTCCCAGGTTTAATAGTGCACTCCCTGTGCTACTGCTGCTTAGCATTTCTCCCCAGTGGCAGCTCCTGATGAAGAGGAGAGTCTTCCTTTTATAGAAAACCCACATGTGTAACAGATATTCCAGCACAGTTTCTTTCTGCCCCTAATTTTGTAAGCTGGGAGACTGGGAATGTGGAAGGAAATTCCAGTGCAAAAGCACAACCCCCTCAGATTTGCACATAGAAACTGCTGTGACATTTACAGGTGCTCTGTGTCCCCCCCACAGGTAGGAATTAACAGCAAAGCTTATACTTTCCCTCATCCATCTGAAGAGAAACATCTTCAAGAAAACCTCTACAAGTGAACAAAGCTTAAAAAGAGCCAAAACATCTTCAAGGTTTCTCAGACACTCCTGCCTTCATAAGTACTTAAAGTGGGACTGCAGGGAGAAAGCTGCAGAATTGGTAATGATAGATGGAGCTGCCAAAGTTAAGCGTATTTTAAACCTGCACCTGTGCCATGGGGCAACTTAAATTTGAATTTGGCTGTGCTACGTAAGGACTTGAACTTAATTAGGAAAGGGAAAGCAGGAATAGAAAAGGAAAGGAAAAAAAAAAGCAAAAAGACAAAGCTTGAGCACATGTATTTTACAGATACAGCTGTTCATAAGCATCTTGATAGCTACTTCTGACAGACTTCAGAAGTTCACTTTCCCTAATGCCTTTTTGGGATTTCTCACAGGTTTTTACTCATCCTGTCTCTCAAGAACAGGACAGGCTAGTTCCCCCAGCTGCCACATCCCAACACAGAATTTGTGGTGAATTAGAAAGAAAGAAGCACACACTCAATCTTCTAGGTAACAGAGACTTGTATTGGCTGAGATCCTTTATATGTGTGTTGTAATTAAACCCCTGACACCACCAGCAGCAATAAATACCATAGCAACACAGCATCCTTCCCAGCATTTTCTGGTTGGATACACAGCCTTACTAACCAGCCTAACTCCTGGAGCAGAAGGCAAGCACAGAGAGCAGCTAATCAGCCAAGGTCTCCTCAGCCTTGGGGCACAGCAGCCACTTCCCACCGGGTGAGGGGCTCAGTGCTCCCTCCAGGGGTTGGTGGACTCTCCTGAGCACTGCCCTGCACCAGGCACACGCTGAACAGGAATAGTTCTGATGTTTCCTCAGTGCTCTGGGAGCAAATAAAACCCATTGCTATGGCACACATGTGTGAGGGGGAGGGATTTGCTGCAGTTCAGTCCCACTGGCTCTCAGCACAGAAGAGCTGGTTTATGCTGGTTGTCTTTACTCCACTGCAAAAAAGCACCAGAGACAGAGTGCTTCCAAATTTAGCAGGGATACTAAAATGTACCACAGAGTAACTAAAGAGCCTCCATTACCAAATGCAGAACTTAAAACTATGTAGGCAGCACTCACCTCCCCACAAGCGGATGCACTGCTGACTATCCCTTGGAGTTCCTGCTGCTGCCCCAGGACTGCACACTAATTCATAACCAAACAGAAGTACCTGCAGCTATTTCTGAGAAAAATCAGAAGCCACAGCACACCCCCTGTGCTTTAGAAACCTTCTGTCCCTGGTGTGAACGTGGTCCCAGGTGGAGGCAATGAGGAGCAGGGGCTGGTGCAGGTGGGCCCGAGGCTGCTCCCAGCTGCTGGGGCTGCTGCTGCCCAGCTGAGCACAGGGCTGGCAGGCAGCATGCAGAACACGAGCCTTTGCAATCTGGCATGTAAATCTGGGCAAAAAGTGCTCGAGTTCATTACCTTTGGTTTGAAATGCTGTGGGGCTGCTGAGGGGAGAGAAACTCTGATGGGGAACATTGTGTGGCCAGTGCTACCCCTCCTGTGCTCACTGAAGCTTGGAGCACTGCCAGAGAGGCTGCAAAGAATGCAGGAGCAAAGAAATAATAAAGAATTCAGAAAATGAGCACAACAGCCTCTAGAGACTTAAAAAAACACACTCACACACAAAAAAAAAAACTAACCAAAAACCAAACAAAAAAAATCCAAAAAACAAAATAAAACAATAAACCAAGTGAAAGTACATGCCTTCACTATGGTAATTTTCCCTTCTCTAGTAAGTATAAGGACACTGTATAACATAATGCAAAAGAAAGCTGGATTTTCACGCTGGCCAGAGAAACAATGCGAGTGACAAGAGCTCCTGTCACACCACATACGACAGTGGATGCAGACATGGTGTTAAAAATAGCTCCTCATTGTGCTCCTTGGCTGCTCTCTGTACAGTTCCGCCCCAGCTCAGCAGTCTGAAAGCTTCTGCTTTATTGCTGTTCTTTTGGAGATGAGATTGACAATCCCATGGAGCGTCTCAGTACAGGTGACAGCCACATTCACCAGACCCCTGGGTGAGAGGATGGAGAATGAAGCACAGAAATGGCTGCAAAGCACACAGGGCCCGGGCTGACATCCTGAAGACTAAAACTTGGTATGGCTTCTGGCCTGCAGGAATGACTTTGATCTGTGATCCTGTTACATGTGTCCATCCTGATCTGAAAGGATCTCCCATTCCCATGACTTTTGGTTATCCTTTGCTGAGGTAGCCAACAAAATAACATTGATTGCAGCTGTGTCACTGCCAGGGGCTTCCTCTGTGGGGTTTGTCTTCGTGTAAGTACATGGTGAGGTCACTTTCTTCTGCAAGCAGATGACAGGAAAACGGAAGGTTCTTTGATCTCTGGTTTCCTTGAGTTTTGTAGAAGTTCTCAGATACTGCAACAGTGAATACAGTTTAAAACACAGACCAACTACAGACGTGTACCTTCAGGACAAGGGATGATCATTTCAGACAGGTCACAGCCAGTCCTCTGGTGATCTCTTTTTGCTCAGCAGATACCTGGGCTAGACTGAGGTCCACAGCACAGGACACTGCCTGGGGTGTCAGGATATTCACTTTAAAGAGCACCTGAGTTCACTTTACAGTGAGCCTGGAAATGTGAATCCCTTTGCACTGACACACAGCAGAAAGAAATCTGAAAAAAACAACCTGAATCATTTACAACCAAAGCAATAAAATCCCACTGTTCCGCTGATGACGCTTGAGATACAAACCAACAGCAACGAAATTGCTAGCCAGAAGTTCCAGAGAGTAATTTAAAACCACCTTGCTGATCTTATGAGCACATATTCAACACAGAGAAAAGCACACCAAAGCAACTGTAATGTATAAAATAGTTTATTACTATAATAAATAAAATTAAACTTCTTTTTTTACAAATATTATTTGTGCTTGTTTAAAAATGTTGACTAGGGATATCATTAATGGAGGTGGCTGCATTTGCATCTGAAACATTCCCAGACAGTGCGTATACATACATACATACACACACTGTCTATCTACTGGCAGCTGCTTTGCTGACCACAAAAATAGTATCTACTCATTCTCTGTTTCTAGTCATGCTTCATTGAACAAAGTGACAAATGCAAAGAAAAAGAACTGAGAGTATTTGGTGGATTTCTGAAAGGATAAAAACAAGTGAAGTACATTGAAAAGCGCCAAAGCAACTGCATTAACTGCATATCAATCAAGTGTCCATGCAGTGGTGGCTAAATACTGAAACGCAGACAGGTCTCCAACAGATGTACAAATATTGATTGTATGTAGGTACAATAATATAACACATTCATTGGAAAACTTGGTATCTCTTTATATAGCAGTTCATCCTGATACAAGATTATTGAACTTCTTTCATCTATAGCTAAAATGATTCTTTTTCTATGTTAGTGGTCACAGATTTAGTGGGAAGAAGAAAAAACACATGAGCCTTTCAGAACAGTAAGTGAAAACCCCGAACTGTTTTGTTAATATTAGGCATTTGGATCCAGTTACAGAGATGTTCTGGGATTACACATCAAATATGTTTATACAACACTCAACAATCAGCTTGAAACAAATTACAGTTGCAGGTAAATTCACATTAGCTTTGTTGATCTGTAAAAAAAAAATCTCTGAAGCACTTTTGCAATATGACAGGTTGGCTCCCTGATATACAAAAGTGTTTTGACAACAGCTATGTCTCTTTATTTTATGAGGGGAGAGGGCAATCGGGGTAATTAATTATCCTAATAAGAAGGCAATAAGTGGAGAAAGAAATGTGATTACCAGCAAGTGATTTCCATTAGATTTAGAAAGCTAATCAAAGTGCTTCATCTTTAGGCAACACTGTAAATACTACAGAACATTAAGAAGGAAGAAGAATGGAATCACAGTTTGAATTATATCACTTATGAAAGGGTCTTAAGGCTAAATGCTGGATATATCTTATTGCAAAAAAAGCTTTATTTTTATTTAATTGAATCAATACTTCCCACAACAATGTGGTCAAAATGATGTCAGATTGGAGGATACAGTATCCTACTGTGCCTCACCTCAAATTTCTGGAGTTTCCCCTGCATGGGACTCTCTCTAAAAGATTTGTCTTTATGTATCACAAGTGCAGCTAAAACACAGACTTTGTTATTGCCAATACACCCACAGGAGACTATGTGGAAATGAAAAATTCAGTAGAAGATGCTTTTTACCACCTAACACCAGGACAAGAAAGCAGAGGTGCAGCAACCATGTGTTATGCTGCCCATGAGAAGAAGGATAGGCTCAGCACCTTTGAGACAGCCCCTGGTACCAGAAAAAAATAAATCCATCTGTTCCACCATCTCTCTTGCAGGAAAAGCCATGAGAAACACTACCAGGGCAGCTTGGCTTCAGAGATACTGTGAGCAACCTCAGCTTATCTCCACCATCTAGGATACAGCATTTTTCCAATTTCACTACCGTGACCCTCACCAGATCTTCTCTTAGTCACACTATGTACCAGACTCACAGTATGAAGTTGAGGCCAGCTAGAAAAATCAAAAATCATGGCCTTTAAAAGTTCAACAGTTAACAAACAAGACACTAACAGGACACTCAGTGGATGTCTGCTGGGAAGATTTAAGCTCCCTTCCTGGACTGGAATCAATGAGGAATGTGCTTTTACTTAACAGAAATGCAATCCATACATAGACTTATCTATACAGAGATCTTATATATATGTGTGTGTATGTACACGCATCTGCACAAGCGCAATCATACACATTGTTGTTTATATAGTAACGACAAATTATGTAGTCAATTTTTTTCACAGATTGGTGAAGAGTGATTGAAAATATATCACCAGATAGTCACAGTAAGTATCTTGTTCAGTTCATTAAAGGGAAGTGCTGTAGAAACAGAACATCACCTTCGAAGCTGTTAAACAGGGTGTTCGCTGGGGTTCAGGGCAGAACTGTGGAAGAGATTTAAAGGAAGAATGGTGTTTTCAAAAGTGTATTTGTAATACCAGACAGAAGTAAATGTATCTGAACAAGGTAAGGGTGAGGGCTGGGGTTTGCTTTTTTAATCCTTTTTTATGTGCTGCATATTTGTATTCTTTGTAACCATTTAAACATGAACTTTCAGAAGTTCCCATTTGACCAAATCATAATACAGGTTCCTTCTCTCAACTACCTTCTTTTGGCTGAAATTTAATTACACCATATAGTCAAAATGGAATACATCATCTCTTTTAGAACGACGCAGGTCATTTAGCAGGTTGTTAAATGGCAGAAGCACTATGCCAGAACAGTTAAAATTGAGGCTTTGGTTTTTGTTTGGGTTTTTTTCTTTATACTATCTACAAGCATTTGCTTGTGAAGCGGCAGAGTCTTATTTTCAGGGATCCTTCAGTTCTAAGCCAAGAAATAATTTAAGTGAAAAGCCTTAACCAACATGTAGAGAGGAACAAGAGAAAAAGGAAAAGCTGACAAATAAAATCAAAGAACTATTAACAGTTATGATGGATCCTCATGCCATCCAGCCATAGGCATCTGTCTAAGTGTAAGGCTCAGTGGAGAAAGACGGATTTGTAACACAGGGGCTTTCAACCACTCTTTAAAGGAAAAGTGCTGCATCAGGAGAGCCTGAGCACCATAGCACAGGTCCAGATTAGTCCATGGTTCAAAGGAGTGGGCATGGATTTGTTCATTTTTTAACCACTCAGTAGTCCAGGGAATCCAAACACCAAAACTCAACCTAGGCAGTATTTTTTTTCAAATTCTCTTACAACAAGTCTAGGTTGCTGAGGGATGATGCACTCTCTTACAACCAGTCTTACTCCCTGACAGTTCATAATAATGGGCTTAATCTGTTAAAGCTGTACAGCTCTGACTGACACTGACTCCTGTCAGGGCTCAACTGGAGCAGACACCCTGAAGGTGTCATTGTAGGGAGCAAGCAGAGTTTCTCTGCCATTTCATGACCATAGCAAATTTTAATTTGGCCATAATCTTCAAAGACATTAAGTTATAAGTAGAATTCAGGTGTGTGTTACAATCTTTGAGGGCTTTACAAATAATAAATGTCTTGATAGGCCATTGTAAGAGCCTTTAAAAAGCCTTAGAAAAGGACTGGGTTCACCCAACCACTGTTATACAGGGTGAGGAGGAGTTTGGTATCATTCTGAGCATCAGGCTACACAAGGAGCATCTCCTGAAAATGGGGACTTGTCTGCCTTTGTTCACAGGCCTGGGTAATTATTACAATTAGGGGGCTTCTGGGGCTGGTCCTGCTGGGATTCCAGGCTGGGCAATCAGCAACAGCAAAATAACCTTTAACATATCCCTGAGGGCACACAAAAATATCACTGAGAAACAACAATTCAGTATCAGCAGCAAAGGGCCAGGTAATCTGCAACTGCACGTTTGCTTTTAGGTTTGCACTGCAATTCTGGAGATACTAGGCACATACTTGGGAGGTTGTAAACATTTCCTCCCTTGTCCACCTGGGATAAGCTCAGGTCCATGTTTATCCAACTGCAGGTAAATGGGTGACACTTTCACAAAGGACTTGCTAAGACTTTCAGCCTTTTAAAAATTTTATGAAGAAAAGTGTCGTGAATATCATGCTGGTGAGGAATTTGCCTGGTTTGGGAAACTGACTCGAAGGCAGTCTCTAAAAACTTGCTGGAGTTTTTGGAAATCAATTACAAATCCTTATGTATCAGTATACCTGGGGTTTACTTAGATAGTAGTTGTTGTCTAAGAAGACTAGAAGTAAAAAAAAAAATCATGACTAAGTTTCTCACAGAAACCATGGATGGATGAGTTTCTCACAGAAACTGTGGATGGATGGGTTTCTGTGACAGCCATGCCATTGCTGTTGCAGGTAACTGCTGCCACTTACAGTGATTAAAGCACCAAACACAAACAGCGTGGCTTTGGTCAGAGATTGCCCTCCTCAGCACTGCAGGTCTGCAGTGAACAACAGTAAAAGACACCAGGTACCACAGGAAAAACCTAAACATGGAACCAGAAATAAGGAAGTAGCTTCTTGGTTTCACAACAACTCACCTCCCTGCTTGCCTTTTCTTGTGGGAGGGAAGAAGGTAACTTATAGATTTGAACCTGAGATTTATTTCTCAGGAGTATTTCAATCCTTCGGTATGAATTGACAGTCTGTGGGCACCTCCATACCAAACCACAGAGTAAGACAATGAAAGCCAATCCTAAACCACCTGCCTCTGGACTTAGAAACGGTGGTGCTGCGCTTGGAATAATTGTTATCTTTGAGAGCAAGGGAAGCTACTGCAGGAACAGGTACAAAAAATGCTCTTGACAGCAGGACCTGAGCTGGGAGCTTTGCACAGCACAGCCTCACCACTGTGCCAGTCATCAGTGGATGTCCCAACTCCCCAGGGATGTCTGACACTGTTCTGCATTGCACTGTGCAAGCACTGGGCCAGCAGAAATCATTAAAATTGATCATGTTCCTTACCTCCTCTGTACTTAACATGAACAAAAATCTCCCCTCCAAAAATGCTGTGTTTCTTAGTAAGTGACTTAGTACCAAGGAAAAAGAACGAGACTGAACACACACAGCGTTAAGACCTATTGCCATTAAAAAATGAAAACCCCTTAAAGTGTGGTATGGTACCATACTTAGATCTAAGCTACTGTTAAGGAGTGAACATACCAGATCAGTGGAGTGAATGTATTGTGAACATACACCTGTATCCCCAGGTGAGAACACAAGTCATGATTCCATGTATGCTACCCTATATGAATAATGAAGAATAGTTTTGGTAAAGTGCTTCAATCTTCCTCTGAAAAGAGTTACGAAAATATAAGTTTTGGAAACATCTCCTTCTTTAAGAAGCAGATCTCTTTGTTTCCTTGCTACAATAGCACTTGCATACAGTAAGCACTGTATTTCTGCCTCTACTATCCATTTGCTTCCAAGCTAGATTAGACCAGGAACAATACATCTGGATATAGAGGAAAATGCCACCATCTAAAAATGTTAAAAATTCTGTGAAAGCCTTTGGCTTCAATGAACATTATCAAAACAGAAACTTCTGAATAATAATTTAACAAGAATTAAAAGAGCAGATTCATAGCAGAACAGGACATAAATGCCACAGTATATTTTCATTGGGAGGCAAATCTGCAGGAGCTGTTAGTGATGTTTCAAATATGTTGTGCTGAGGGCTGCTCTCAGGTACACTGCACACCCAACCCTCCAGCAGCTAGAGTTGAAAGCAAAAATATCAAATGCTGAAAGACATCTGAGACAGAAAATAAGTTTTTGAAAAAACATTAAAAGGTTTGAAAAAAATATATCCTTGATTCAGGGAATGACTGTGGAATATCCCATTTATTAATAGATCTGAAATACTGTGTCTGTTTTTGAAGTTGTTGCCAAATGTAAATGTTTTAGCAATATGTCAGTTTGATATTAAAAATTACAATATTTTTTTTCATCTTATTAGCCCTTCCTTGACTAGCCAAAAGAAACTTCAGCACACAATGAAATACATGTCTTCTACTGCTCCTTACATTATTACAGCTGTATGAAAATATACTGTGACATCCAATGTGCTGTAGAGGTGACTGAGACAGTGACAGCAGCAACAAAACAACAACAAAAAAAAACCAAAACAAAACAAACAACCCACCAAACACTGAAAATATAAGCACCCTGGCAAGTGCTCATTCATATAGGCATAATCCGAGCTAAGGACATAAGGCATGCTCCAAAAACCTCAGAGATCACCTGGGGCTCACAGGGACGGCTACTGCTGTCAGAATTCTTATTCCAACATCCCGAGGGAGAGAAGGGGGCTGAGAGGGAATGAGGACAAAGGGAGAAAAGAAAAACTTTAGAAACTGTACCCTTGCTGTCAAAAAGGCTTCAAAGTCAGCTGCCATCTTGACATGAGGTTGCAATTCCTGTTAGCATACCTTTTTAGACAGAGGGAACATGCTTAGTGAACGGGTCCCTCACTTGTTTTCAAGAAAGATTAAATGTAAAGTGTTAGGGGGCTGTTTCTTTGTTTGTTGGCTTGTTTGTTTTTTAAAAAGAAACACCTCAGCTAGCTCCAAACACATCTTTTTCTGATTCTGGAGACTGGGGCCTTGATATTTCAAACAACTCCTGTGGTGACTGGGAGCTTCTTCTTGAGGTCAATATCCTAAGTATCTCAGCAAGCTGGTTTTCTATATTGGTCATTTTTGTGTTTAAAGCCTTGATGTCCTCTTTCAACTCATGTTTCACTTCTAGCATGGTGGCCTGAAGAGTCTGTTCTGGGATGGGATAAAAGGAATGCTTGACCTCGGTGAGGACCGGGCTGTGGTCCTGCGGGCTTCTCGTCTCCCCAGCGTTATCCAAGCGCAAGTCACTTTTTGTAATGCCACTGTCACAAGAGTCTGTCTTCTTCAGGGTAGCTTCTCCTGAAGCTTTAGTTCTCTCAGGTAAAGTCTCCATGGACTCTGCTTTAGAGACCTTGTTCCAGTCTTCACCTTTCCCACAGGCTTCCTTGAACTTGGCCCAGCCTTTCCGCCGGGGGTACTCCCCGGACGCCTTACCCGCCGCGTGGTCCGACGGCGGGGCCTGCAGCTTGGCCTGGTCGGAGGCCGCGGAGGTGGAGGCGGGCTGGTAGGACACGGGGGTCGCCGGGCTCTCCCGGACGGTCACAACGCTGGCCTTGACCACGGCGCGGGCAGAGGATTGCTCCCCGACAGCGCTGCCCTTCTCCACGTCCAGGTCGTCCGGATCTCGGCCCCTCTCCGCTGCCAGCCGCGCTTCTTTCTGCTGCCTGAACCTCTGGAACAGCCGCCGGACCGGGTGGTCCGGGGGTAAGATCAGAGGTGCTTCGTTCTTCCTCTTCATCCTCTCCTCTTCTTCCCGCTTGACGTCGCTGATTTTTCGGAACACAATCTACAGGGGGGAAAGAGATTTCGCTCTGTGAGTAACTGCACGCTTATTAAGGGGGAAAAGTTGGAGAAAGAATTATTTGAAAGAATCTATTTTAACTGAGAAATGCACAACCTCTGCACATTTATAGCAACATTTTCAAATGTCTTATGTTTTGTGGAACATGGTCTATTTCATTATTTAAGAGCAGACATCATCTGTCTTATAACACCACAAAGAAAAAAAAAACAGAAGAAAAATACTTCTCCAGCTCTGGCAGGTAGTGCCATTGTAAATATAATGATCCCTGGAAGATACTTGTTCTATTTTGTGTTAAAAAGTGACTTCTTGTATTTGTTTTCCTGACTCTACGGTTTAGCACCAAGTTTCTAATGTTCCAGAGACATTCCCATCAGTCTCATCTCAGAGCTCACTCACTAAAAATGATCTTATACTATTTTAGTGCAGCTTGGCCACTCGTGGTACCAGTACAGCAGAGACTACTCTGGACTCTTTGTCAGTAGTTTGCAAAGTGATTCTTGCCTTTCCTTCCTCCCACATATTCTTCTAGAAGCAACATGCAGTTTAAGGATGCAAAGCTTGAGTCAGTCCCAAAGCCAGGGGCACAAAGACAATGGGAGATGGGCTTGGCAAGACATGGGGAAGCATGGCTTGATTACCTCAGAAGCTAGTAGAGCTTCATGTCTTGATTTATCTCTTTATTTCTATGCAAAAGAGAACATTTTTGCACAAAGAGGCATTTATTTTCCATCTGTCCTGCTAAATATATCTTTCTGAGCCTCTAAGGCTAAGTGATCTCTATAGGAGCGACCCGAGGATCCCACAGTACTGGAAAAAACCTCACAGTGTCCCAACCTGTAGCTAGGCAAGGTTTCTTCCTTGCATGTGATAGAAATACATTCCCTTCAAAAACACTGTGCATTTTACATTAATATTGATATTTTCCAAGCCAAGGCAAAAATTCCACTCTGGCACTAACAAAGAAAGAGTAAGTAGCCTTATTTGAAAATGAGAGGTTTCCAAACTGAAGTTTACAATACAGAGGGTAAAAGATGCAGCCTGCAGCTTCTACTGAACACTGATACCTAATCCCTTTAGCTGCTTTGGGAAAAATCCACTTAAAAGACCTTACACTTCAGTGCAGAACTAATTTCGAGATTCAAATCATTATTAGGAAATGTGTAAATAAACCCATCCCTCTGTTGCAGACAAATTTAAATTAAACTAAAGTTAATAAGCACTTCTTCACTGGCACACACAAAATGAATGTTTCTCCAGACTCCAATGCTTCTTGACAGTTTTGTCATTGTGGAGCAGGGAAAAAAAAACATCTTAACAGTGCATCTTTGGAAGGAAGAAATTGTCAGACTTGGCAGCATTTCCTAAATACAAAAGATTAAAATTAGCAGGAAGGATATTTTATTTCCAAGCTGTAATTAGGAAACTAAATATGAGATAAGAATAAGAAAACAGAGTACTTGACAGTCTTTTTTTCCTTCCCTCCAGGAAACTCACTCTGCAATGAGCTCAGTAGTAAGTGGACAAAGCAGTGTAATCCTTAGAAGTGAAAGAATAGGACTCACTGGGAAGGGAATTCAATGCATCCCTGCAGGCTAATGGCTTCCCACACACTGGCAGTTTCCCACTTTACCTGAGGGATGAGTGCCAGTCTAGTGTTAGGGCAACTGCCCCTCTCGCTCTGCTGGACCCCAGTGATGCCAAGCAGGGTCTCAGGGGGTCACTCCAGCAGCATCCTGAGGTTGGCTCTGGGGGCACAAAGCCCCAGCAAACCAAGGCAGCTACCTGACCAAGCCAGGTCAATTTGTCCCTGCAAAATTCTGTGTCCCCAAGCCTTCCCATTCCTGGAGTTTCTATGTTAGGTGTGGACATCTACATCTGTGCCAGAGATAGCTAACAGGGTTTAACAGGTACCTTTGTACATGAGCATGTTGTCTTGGTCTGACCTATGGATCAGGACTTGCCTTAAAATGCTCAGAAGGGATGTATGGCTGGCTGGTGCAGTGGTCACACTCACAGGGATCATCAGGGAAGGCTTTTCAGACCCAGAGGCCAGGATGCTTTGCAGAGTTGGTGTATGAGCCAATCCCCGCTCCACACAGCCCAATCAGCACTTGTCTGGAAGGCACTGGAGCACCTCTCTCTATTTAATGACTGGTTTTTGCAACATAAATGGGTTAGTTATGTGACAGAAGCTGTCTCTGCTACAGCACCATGCAGGAGAGACAGCAATAAGCAAGTCTCAAGCAATCAATCCCATATGAACAGCCTGGCCCAATCCATATTAGCCCTAGCCACTGCACCTTAAGCAGTTAGTAGCATGATCTCCATGGTGGAGGACACAATAAATCCTCCAGCAAATGCAGAAAGGTGAGCACTGAAGGACAGGCTGTTGGCAGCACTTGCCCGCTCACAGCCCCCACTCCGCTCCATGGCACTGCCTAGGTGAGCCCTCCTTGTGGATGCCAGACACACTTGGCCATGGAGGAGCTGCCACCAGCCTTCCCACTGGGTGGTGGTCAGCCTGAGAGTCCCAAACACACCTTCACTGCTTTGCCTCTGGGAGATCCCACTGCAGCACGAACAGGAGTGTACACAGGAGATGTATAAACCCTGCCTTTGCCTTGGGTACTGCTCCCATGCTAACGAGACCCCTGATTTCCATTTCCCACAAGGCCCTACACCAGCTCCAAGGGAAGCACACCAGGGCAGCTGCCACTGCATGAATGCAGAAATGCAGCCCTTGGTTCTCCCACCCTGCTTGACATCTTCTACATATATGCTTTTATGTGACAAGCTGTGCTCATGCAGTGCAAGTCAAAGAAATGCACATTTGCCAGGGGACATCTCTCCAACTCTTGGGCTGGCTCCTTTTAGCTGACTCCCGAGACACTGGAGAAACAGCTCACAGAGAACAGCTTCTCTTTGGGAAGCTCAGACAGAGCTGCTACTTGTCTCCTTTTTTGCAAGTTCCCCAAAGTCATATTTTCTCCAGGCAGCTCTATATGTAGTAAGCAAAAATATTAAAGCTATGCAAAACTCAGCAGTAATTGAAAATGCTTTAATTAGCTCCATTTTGGATTTTTTCTACCTTTTTAAAAGATTAAATTCAAGTCCTTATAAATAAAAATACACATTACTTTAAAATGGACTCTTTTCTTACAAATGCTAAGGAAAACACCATTTTCAAGTGGTTTATCTTCAGCAGCAGCCAAGTTATTCAGAAAATCTGGTTGGTATGCCAGTGAATGTACATCTGCTCCCACAAGCAGTAAGAGTACAAAGGAAAAGAAAATAGATTTCATTTGTTATAAGGAAGAGAAGTCTGGACCTACACAGAAATTTTCATATGGAATTTAATAGGGCTACAAATATGGACCTGAATCAAAGTTAAAACCCAAAATATTGTGCCAAAGATCCCAAGATAGCTTTTAGAACAGTCCCTCTTTATCTCTTTCTCCAAGCATTCATGTCTGTCTGGGAAGGGACAGAGTTTTATACCCCCAAAATCTCCTAGCCTGTGTATCATACACTGCTCAAACACAGGGAACTTCACAAGTTATGTAGTTCTCCAGAACACTGCACTCCTCAAGACCTAAGCACACAAGTTCCACAGAAAAGAACTAGTGGGAGCATTTTAACAGTATGTCAAAACCAAAAGATGGACAAAGAACCTGAATTGAGATGAAATAACATGAAATTTTAACACCAGGCCTAAAGCTGCATATTTCACACCTCCAATCTCAAATCTCATTTCATAATTCTGCTTTTATTCAAAAGGTGCTGAATCTTGTACCTTCACAGGGAAGCTGCCCAAGCTGCCAGAAGTTGGAGTTTTGTGGAGGTATCAGCTTAGATGTGCCCAAACTTTTTGAAAAATAGCCTTGTTAGGCACAGATTCTTGCAATTGTATGAACATTTAACCAAGGCATGTAATGATGGTGACTCAATAACAATTTCATTTTTTGGAAAATGCACTCAGAGGCAAGTGGAGAAATGCACTGACACATTCTGGTGCACTCCTGCTCCCCTATGTCCCTACAGATCTACGACAGAATGCTCTCTGTGACCATATTCCTGCCTGTGCATGAGTCCTATCCAAGAAAGAAAGACAGGGTTACACCAAGCACTCTTCTCTTTCCTCAGTATTACCTAGTTGTGAAGTCTTAAGTGACTTTGGGTAAAAACTCTGCCTCTTTTGAATCATCATAGAATTTTCAAGTTGTATTTCTAGAATAAATGTTTTTACAGATTAAAGTCAAAGTATTTTAAAAAAATGAGGTAGGGATAATTGAATATTTGGTTGTAAAATGTGGAGTGCCCAGCACTGAAACCCAAGCATCAGCTAAATAACAGAGCATGGACATTATCTGTGAATAGGACTTTAATAATTTCTTTATGATAAGACCAGAACAGATGGCAATGTGACCCCAGGCATAAGGCAGGCCATAGGATTGCTCAGAAGGGGACTTCCCTGAGAGGAATCTTGTTACCACTAGATTGCATCTTTTAGAAAAACACACAGTTTGATGGCAATAAAGAATACATAATGACACCTAGATGAAACATTGCTTCAGTTTTTGATTCAAGGCTAAATTTCATAAAATACAGAACCATAGAATGGTTTGGGTTGGAAGGGGCCTTAAAGATCACCTAGTTCCCACCTCTCTGACATGGGCAGAGACAGCTTCCAGTAGACCAGGTTGATTAGAGCTCCATCCAACCTGGCCTTGTATGCTTCCAGGAATGGGGGCATCCACAACTTCTCTGGCAACCCTCACAATGAAGAATTTTTTCCTATTATCTAATCTAAACCAACCCTCTCTCAGTTTGAATCCATTCCCCCTTGTCCTGTCACTACATGCTCTTGTAAGAAGTCTGTCTCCATCATTTTTGTAGGCTCCCTTCAGGTAGTGGCAGGATACAATTAGGTTGCCCCAAATCTTCTCTTCTCCAGGCTAAACTATCCCACTTCTCTCAGCCTTTCCTCGTGGGAGAGGTGCTCTACTATGTTGTCCACTGTCAGTAGTTCTTCTTGTCATGAACAAGCCACTGCTGGTTGTTCAAAAACCCCACCAGAACGGTGCTGCCTGCCAAGTCATGGCAAGTCATGTTCTCTGCCTCTCCTCACATTGCCAGAAAGGTAATCAACAGAAGGGCAAGGCAGGAATGATGCATTAGCAACCAGATTTTGGACTTATGCCACTGCATGAGGCAGACTTAAAGATCAGAGGATGCTACATTTAGGCATACTGTGAATGTATTGAAAACCTTACCCTGACAAAAGCTGAAAGAGATCTGCCTGCACCTGCAATGAAAGGATCTTTTCGTCTTGTGCAAAAACATCCGAGTTTTTTTCCAACTCTGATTTGTAAGGACTGATCCAAGGCCCACAGGAATAGACAGAAGTACGAATTTCATTATGTTTTGAATCAGATTGTCATCATGGAGTTACAATTATGAGGCTTCTAGCCACAAAGCTGCTGCTATTATTAGCTCTGCCAGCTTCCCTTCTTTCCACCTCTATAGCATGCACAAATACTGCAAGATTTGGCAGGTCTTCCTCAGCATAACAGCAAGTAGCATGGCATTTTTCTCTGGTGCTTAATAATTCTCTTTCATAGATACAGAAACATTCCCAGAGTCTGGAAGTGCCAAATATCATAAACAATTAAAAGCTTAAAATTACTTCATACAGCGCTCACAGAAAATGAACTTAAGTGTGAGGAAAACAATCATGAAAAGGCATTCATTATTACACAGCCCATCTAGGATCTGCCAAGAACTGATGAAAATATCTTTAGGCTGATGTTAGTCCGATGAAAATTGGATCCCATCTTTCTTCCTTTTTTATTTTTTTTTTTAAGAAGTAGAAGGGGAGGAAAAATGGAAGGAGGCAGAAGGCTCAACAATAAAAATGCTTGTGACACTGATGTTTAAGAAACCAAAGCTACACATGATCAGTGTAGAGTGTGATGATGAGGAATCCCTATAGCAGGTGTCAGGGCAAAAGGAACCTGTCTTTTGCAATTATATGGGATGGCTTGTCAGAAAGGAGGAAATCACTGTTCCTACCTTCTCATTAAATGCAGGATCAAGAGAATGTGCAATAATGTTGCAGATGTCATTAAGTTCTCTCTAGCTTTACAGTCTATAACAGCAGAATTTAATTTCTGCTTCTGAAGAGGAATGAGCATCCCTCCAGCTAAGGCCACATCCCTTCTGGGCACTCTCAAATATTTCTAGTTATAATTAATTATCTAAAAATTCAAAGCAAACTAAGGTTCAGAAGGAAGGTCGTGGCAGTGGGGCTGTACAGGAGTGCTGGTACCAGGGGTGCTGGTGTCAGCAAACCTCAGGGATCCCTGGGAGACACAAAGCCCAAGAGCCAACATGTGGATGGGCACAACCCTTTGTGCTGTGGGGTGTCATCCCCCCGCCCCTCAGACAGAGCAGTGCCCACTTACTTTTCAAAAACCAGACTTCTGTGCACTTCATTAATGGACAAGTGCTCAGAAGAGACACAACTTCATCATTTCATGAGCATGCAGGCCACCCAGATGGATGGGGGAAACAAGGGTTTCAGTCTCTGCAGAACAACATCTGGGCTAAGTGTTACTGTCATGAGCAGTGTCGGCTTCAACAGTGCTGAAGTTCTTCTCTGTGACAGCCTGCTTTGTAGCCTGTTTACAAATTCTAGAAATATCAACTCAAATATTAGTGTTTAATCGTGTCACTATTACTTATTTAGAAGTTCTGCACAACTCAAGGCTCTACTCCTCTCTGTCAAACCCCTCAATCTAATTCAGGTTTACAGGCTGTGCTAGAGTTGAGTGAAAAGGGAAAAGCTTTTACAAAAATACTACTGAAAGCAAGACAGAATTATGTCTAAAGCAATTAGTGGAAATAATAAAAACTTCCTGCCTGATCTGCAACAGACTCCCAGCAGGTTTTGAGGCATTAAGAGATGTCTCTTCCCCAAAACAGACTCCCAAACACTGTCAACAGTAAACTTAGACAACTGCACAACTAAGAACCACTGTGGTTTGAATAGATACAATTACAGCACATTATAGCTCATTTAGCAACCTCCTTCACTAATATAGAAAGAATGCAAGAGAGACAGGGAAAAAGAAACCATTGAAATACATACATTGCTAAATATCTACTAGAACTTCATTATTCTGAGATGAAAAGTAGCTGTCACAAGCAAATACTTCATGTGCAAACAAGAGCTTAGGGAAATTATGCCAGATCTGAGTGGTGGAATGTTATACCCCCTGAGAACTACTATGTCCATCAAAATGTGAAATGCTCTGTAGGACCTTCTTGTTTCTAGTAAATGAGGGAAAAAAGAATGTTTATGGGTTTTGACAGCCAAGTGTCAGCAGTTTCCAGCACCAACTCCTATAAAATACTATTTTCATGTTTGTCTTGGGGGAGGGGGGGGTGGGGGGGTGGGGTGGTGTGTGTCTTTTTGCATTGTGTTAGTTTCTTTTAATCTTTTTTAGCACATGGGGTGCTTTTCTAGCTGTGGGCAGACATCAGACATGCTAACAATTCACGTAGTGTCATTTTTTATTCCAGATTAACATACTACCTGCATTCTTGGGCAGACAACACCACCTCAAAAACTGCTTTAAGGAGAGCTCAAGGCACAGCAGGAACTTACCTCTCTGTCACCTAAATTACAACAACTACAAAATGTCATATAATCTGTACAACATGCCTTCTCAGGACTCAGTCTGTTTCTCCAAGCTCCCTGTGGCTTGCTGCCATTTGCTAAGTGTTTTCTGGAAGAAACCAGGCAATTTGTGAGAGTCAAGGATTTGGGATTTTTTTTCCCCATCTCTAACTCAGACACAATTTCACTTGGTATCTGAAATGGATGCAGAGGCTGCAGAGCTGAGAAAAGCAATGATGTGTCAAGGAAATAGTTAAATTGCATAGTTTGCTTTCCATTATTATATTTTGGATACTAGCTTGCCATAATTTCCTCTTAGCTAGTGTCTTTATTCACTTGTTTTTCCTTCTGCTTTCACTTATCTGCTTTCTGTCATTAGGCTTACAGTGATTGACAGGTATTTTACTTTCCAAGAGAGGAATCAAATGCATTTTCAAATGTATTCAAATTAATCAGAGCTTACCAAGAGCTTACATGTCATTCAGCTACCTTCAAATGCCCACTCACAAACCAATCCACACAAATACAATGCTCCATGTTCCCAATGCACAAGTGTTGTGCAGCTCTTGAAATTATTAATTGAGAATTACACTCAGATGAAAGTTGCCTGCATAAATTGCCTAAGATAACATGAACTCTCTTTTATGTGTCCCTCTCTAAACTGACAGGCCTAAAGTTCAGCTATAATATTGAAGAAAAGCAGCCCTGCACAGATAGAGAATAAATCTTCTACTCAAGTAGGTGGCCCAGTATGGCTGCACAGTCATGCACAGTCAAGCACCCAGTGCCACCCAGCTGGTCTGTGCTTTCCCTGTTCAAAAGCTTGGATAACATCATGTGAGAAGAAAACAAACTACTTATAACTATAACTGAATGAGAATCAGCAACAGAAAAAGTGCACTGCTCACCATTTCCCAAAGCAGCTGTCAAACCCTTTCAGCCCTAACAGCCAAGAGCTTAAAACCTTGAAGGGAAGACAGAATTGACTGTAGTGAGGTGTTTCAGATCTTTTCTTTACAAGGGCTCCTCTAAACTCCCAGTTCCTAGAAACAATCTCTGACAGTTTCCCACAGTCCAGTTGCAGCTGGTGATGGTAAGTGATGGCCTCGTTTTCCTTATCAGTTGTCAAAACTGATAGCTGTCTCCCATCCACTAAATCCACAGGTGAGCTAATTAAAATAGGCAAGGACTGGCTGGTCCCCCCAAGTAAATTCACAGAGAATCCTTTAGAGCTGAATTTCTTGATTTTCTTTCAGGTATTTTAGTTCTGTGAAAGCAGATTCCAATACTGGCAGAGGTAGGTGATTTCTTTCTATCTTATCAGTATATTTAATTCACACATTTCCAAGAGTTTTACAGAAATTTCTCAATCCTTCCAATATGACCAATGCCATTATTTTTATTACTAATGTGGCACCAATGCTTAGGGTTCTACTGGGCTTTCAGTTTATACATACACAGAGCAAAATGTCATTATTCAGTGAGGTAAAATGGCCTGTTTCATGGGAAGACATCACAGGCCCAGCACACATTGCAGTGTCTCATGTCAGCCACACAAGTATTTATCAGCAGTTTGAACTGTTACTTATGCAAGACATCCCTTTCTGATACAATTGGTGAGAGTTCACCCTTACAAGTTTCAGATAAGAGATCCTCAAAGCAATTTGTCCAGTGATTTCAGAATGCTAAACTTAAACATTCATGAATTTCTCCTATAGAAAACACCTGCTCAAGAAAAGGAAAAACAGGATAATTCAGCAGGAGAGCATTGTTTCTTCACAAGCAGACTGAAACCCTTATCTTAAAAGTATTTACCATCATCTGTATTCAAAGAATGACAAAGTTAGATTTGAATATTGAAAACCTCAACACACCTTTTACCAGGAGCAGTAGGAATCACAAACTCCAGACTCTCTGAGACCATCAAATGAGAGCCTAAAAGCCAGCTTTGACCCAGCCTTTGTATCACACCTCTCCCTCTTATACAGACACAGTGGTTCACTCATCCCCAAATGCCTTTTCAATCATAATTCAGGCTGCATGTGCAACCAGTTTTGTTAAAAGATACTGTTTAGAAAAAGCATGTGCTTGCATCTGACTCTTGGACATCACAGTCATGGTTTTGTCTACCTATTTTTCCATGAGTAGTTGACAGTACTCATAGACAGCAGAAAGCAAATTCCCTTTTCCCCTCTGCCAAAAGGATCTGAATGCCTCTTTAAGGAGCACAGCTGAATGCCTCTTTAAGGAGCACAGCTCCTGTCACCACATTATGGGGACAAAAGCTCAGTTCAAACTCCAATGTGCACAGAGATGCCATAAGGGAAGTTCTCCCTCCCCTTCCCTCCCTTGCCAGAGCTTTGCCCTGTGACAAAGGTGACTGTGATGAGATTCCTGCCCACTGCAAGTGAGACACAGGCCAGAATGGCTGAGGTTACCCCAGGGAAAGCTGTTCCAAGTCTCCTTGTAACTGAGGTCCCCCAGCTTCCCTCAGGTGCTGCTGGACTAGTGCTCCAATGTGGAGATACAGGTCCTCATTAGGAGGTGGGATCCCCAAATTCTGGCTCCTGCTTCAGCAAATGCCCCCACCACTGATCCAAAACAGAAAAATCTCAGCTGGGGAGACAATGACACCTAATCCCAGAAGCCCTCCTGGATAGCAGTTTTACCATTCTCTTCATATTCTCAAATCAGTGAGAAAAATTAACTTCCTGAACCTGAAAACTATCCCAGTTTTATCAAATAGTGCCCTCCTTCTGCTCTGCAACTCTAACCCTTCATTTCCCCAAACTAAAATGTTTCATTTCATCTTACAGACAGCTCTTCATTTAAGCTTTCTCCTCTTCTCCTATTTTTCCACTTCACTGAGACAATGCAAAACATTTAATTTTCATTTGAGAGGCAGGCAGGTTTGAAGAGTTCAGCTTCAGTAGCTGAAGTGAGGCAGAGCACAGAGTGTATGCTGATGTGGTTATGTGCTTTTAAGAGATCAATAAAATATTGAGTGTTTAACTGTCGTGCTTTGCCGTCTTTACCTCTTCCATGTCCTAACGTCACACTGGGCTAAACTTAAATACTTCAGGTGACATCTCCTTGCTTCCTCCTAAGGATCATTGTAAAATCAGTTTTCTCCTTGATCCCCTGTTCTGAGATAAGAGAGAGATGTGACACAGAGCTCACCCTTGAGCAAAGTGCTTCTCTTCCACTGGTAGTACTGGGACATTAAGCCTTAACCTCTAAGCATCACTGAAATGGGTTATATTTCAGTTTCAGAGTTGTATTAGTATCCAGGAGAAGCCACCACCAATGCTATATCTCAGATTAGGAGTGCAGTGAAGCTTTGTAATCTCAGTTTAACTCCTCCTCACACTGCATCACAGGCTCTTTAGTTCCCCTTGTGCATTTATGGTTGATATTTACATAGCATAATCTTCTTATTTTTAAAATAAGAGAGGCATCTTTCAAGGAGTTTGTCATATTATGTTTTGTCATCCATTTTCTAGTCTCGTCTTTCACATGAACTGATTCTTATCCCAAGTGTAGGAATGTAAAACACCATCATCCTGATCAGAATAAAGTCTGTGAGCAGCATGCTATACTCTCACTCTCCAGAAAATGGGAAGAACTACAGCTATGGAGAGGTTGGAGAAGCTGCTGGAAGTCAGGTGGGTTTCATGTTGCCACAGACCCATTCTGCTTTGTCACCATCACAGTGTGAAGTTGTCCTTGAGGCCAGGAAGTAAAGGTTTGCCATGTCTCTCATACAACTTGGGGGACACAACCAAGGCCTCAAGCACTGGAGATCCAGTTGGAAATGGTTCCCAATGCAAAGCATTACCTAAGAGTAGACATTTCAATGGTGCTGTAAAGCTTTTCTGTTATGACAATGATTGTACTTGACTACAGTGTACAAATTTGTTTAATTGCTCAGAATTAAGCAAACAAAGGCAAAAATCCCTCTCTTCCTGTCTCCTTGAGAGCTCTTCTCTCCTTTCTGCTTTCTCTTATGCCTTTGTAAGACATTTAGTCTGCAAGAATTACTAGTCTCAAAATTCACTTAAATTTGTCCTGGTGAAAATACATATCAGAGGCATAGGCTGAGCATTAAAAATATTTACCAAGGAAAGGAAACAATTTCCTTAGCAACTGAAGAGTGCAGCAGAGTTCAGCAGTTAAGTACATGTAGAAATAATACCAGACTCCACAAAGAGAGTACTTCAGTATAGTGAAAAGAGTCATTTAATGGAAAATGCTATTTTGATATCCAAAAAACACAGTGTTATCCAAAATAATGTTAGTTAGTGTTTAGTGTTTAGGATCTAAACTCAAGAAAATACAACAGCAGATATGGCCAGTGCATTCCCCTGAATCTGAGTAAACAGTGCTTAGATCAATCTGTTATGTGTGCACACCTGACAAAGACACAGCTGGACAATCTAACAGAGAGCTCAGAGAAAATAAAAGTGTTTTCACAAACAGCAAACCATGCCGAAGAATTTCTTCCTGACATTGTTTTCAACTAAGAGGTTACAATCCTCAGAAACACAAAGCAGTCATCATTATATAACCAGCACCAGCAAATGAAAGCTGGATTTTGGCAACAGCTTCATCATCCCACAGAAATGAAAGTGCTCTTAATTTTTTACATAATGACTAATCATAATCCTAATCAAATGAACTGCTTTTAAGACCATCTCCCTTACTGCGTAATAACTCCATTTCTCGTGGGAGAAATTCACTGGTTTGAATTTGCCACCTAACTTCTGTGCACCCACTTCCCTGTGCAATCACAGCCCAGGAGCAGGTGGACCTGACCCATCATCGTGTGGTTCTAATCACAGACCTCCCAGGGGCTGGGAAGGACTAAGAGATTTTAGAGGACTCAGAGGCTTGTCAAAGATACATCTCATCCCTGCTGTCCTCTCAAATGTCCCTGAACTCTCCCAACATGCATCTTTATCACCAGTCTGCCCATAGCATAGATTTATATCAGGCTTTATCTGGCTCTGTGCTACTGATCACACAGGGGCCTTGCTGCCGAGATTTTGGCACCGGGTTCATTAAAAGAAGCTTCAGTGCTTTCAGACTTTCAGCAGGTTTTTCAAAAGTCAACAGGACCAAAACATTTTATCTCGAGATGAAACAGCACAATTCCTACAACTCCTGGCATGGGGACTCCACGGTGACCCTGCTTGGCACATGCAAACACCTGGGTTACTCTGCAGAAGCAGGTTTGCATGCTTTTTATTTATCCATCTCCCAACACTTGGAGCTATTATTATGCACCAAGGAAAATCTAGAGAAGCCCTAAATATTTGACTTCAAACCCTCCCTTAATGATTTTTATCTAATGCTGCACTTTCTAGCAAATACTTGACTGCAAAGGCACAGAAGGGGCAAAAAGATGGTGCACTCATTACACCAGCACACTGGCAAATCTGCTTCATATTCAGATGGAAACCATTTGGCTCAGAAGCATCATTGCATAGTAAATCAGCTGTAATTTCCAGTATTCTCATTGTGCTGTAGGGGCATCCAGCCCAAAACGCCTGTTTGGCTGAAGTGGATGGAACCACCAGGCAACTGCTGGATCCAGCTTTTGTTTTTCAGTGACAGAAAGCTCTAGAAAATACTGTCAAGGAGGGCATGGCAATGCTGGCAGAGATCATTTAATCTCCCTGAACTACAAAACCTGCTCACTTATAACTTGGATCTGATGCCAGCTCTCGGACTAGAGTCCTCCTGGCAGGATGCCAGTACTGGAGCATCTCTTGACGTGCCCCTCATTTTCATTATGTAGAAAAGCTGTCCCCCAGCTCAGTGGTGGGTAATGAGCTGCCCCACTGTGCTCCTCACCTGGGTGCCTGTCCCTGTCCTCAGTAGAGCCCTCATGACCACCAGCCCCACAAGCAGAGGGTGACACATCAACATTTAGGGTAAGAGTGGTGTCCTCACTGCAGGGCAACATGGAGAGGGGGAGGCAACATGCTCAAGGGCTCTCACTGCCTCCAAAGAGTGTCTGAGAACAGTAAATGCACTGCCTGCCTTTGCCCTCTCAAAGCCAGGTCTTGCACCAAAGGAGGTCAAGATTAAAATATTTGCCAACAGCCCTCTTCTCCCTCTCTCTGCTCCCCAAAGTTCAGAAGCAGAACAGACAGGGCACAAAAATCCTTTTCCAGCATGCAATGTTGAACACCCAAGGCCCCTCTCTCATACAAAGGAGTAGGGAGTGCTGAAGATCACCAATTTCACCTGCAGCCCATTTATTTCTAGCACTGTGCCAGGCCTGAAACTTCTTAGAAGAGTTTGGAGGAAAAAAAAAAGTTTTGTAAAATAAAATAAGTAAAATAAATATATTTGACCTCTCAAATCTTAAAAGGCTCCTGGGAAGATTTGTCAGAAATGTCCTGTGCTGTTGAACATGGGCACTGAGAGGAGCAGGAGGTGTCTGCATGGGTGTGAAGAGCAGGGTGGTGGGAGGTCTGCAGGCAGAGGTGCAGACCTTGGCAGTGCATGAGCTCAGCTGCTAACAGCCATTCCCATGCACACAGATGCAAAAACTTCCCCAGCAGCCCCAAGCTATAAAGTATTGTTCAGCCATGAGGTTGGACTAAGTGAAAACACCCTTTGAACAAGTGTTGCTCAAGAATCTTTTCAATTTTAGTTGCAAATTCACTTTCCCCCCTGCAAATCATCTGTTTTACCCAGCCAGAAAAAGCCCAATACAGCTGCTATTAGATATTTTTCTAACAGGAGAGTTTATGAGATCTGGATTTCGAAACAGTTTTTGTCTTTAATATTCCTTTTACTTAGCATTTGCTGTTTCATACATGACTTCTTAGCAAATGTGGTTTATTAATGAAGAGGATTATTTCTAGAAAATTAGTTTGCATTAAACCAGCTAAAATTCTAAATGCTGCTCTTCAAAATCACCATCTTCAGAATACCATAAATTGAAAAGCTATTGCTTCAGTAAGGCATGCAATTTTTAGCATTTATCTTAAATTTAACTTTGCATCATCACCTGTTCTGCAACCCAACTGCCCCCAGCACACTGTCTGGAACTCAGTTTGCTAAAAAGAAGTCTCAACAACATCTTCGGGTTTTTTCTTGCTTTTTTTTTTAATATACATTTATAGCATCTGCATCCAACCTTCCAATCTTGTTCAGGTGCAGGGGTGTTTAAAAGAAGATCCTTTAAACTTTGTTATTAGAACTTCTCCCCTGTGAGAGGCCCAGGTTTGCTGCTAAAGGGTGCAGAGCTGCCTGTGAACACCTGGCTGCCTGCTGCTGCTCTAATGTGCAGACCCAGAAGGACTCAGCAGAAGCACAGGATGCTGCTGCCATCACTCCCTGTTAGCTGAGTCAAATTACTTCAGAGGACATATTGTAACTTTGCCCATCTCAAGAGAGGAGGATTTCCCAGAGAGAAGCAGAAGTTTTTCTGTCTTAATAGATGTTTGGCACATCATATTGCATTTGATTATCTTCTTAAATACATAATTTGCTAATCTACCATATCAAAGAAGCAGGCATCAGGCAGACGAGACGATTCAGATAAAGAGGAGAATACTTTTAGCCTGTACCTTGGGGGCAGGGAGAATCTAGGCTCATCTCTGCACCACATCCAACTCTGAAAACACTTGGTCCTTGTGCCTGCAGTGGTTATTGAAACTGCATCTTGCCAAATGATCTCCAGCACTGGTGCTAAAGCCGTGAGTCACTCTCGATTGCCCAAGATTTACACACTTCAATACAACATTCTGGTCTGGTTCTCAGAGAGGCTTCTTCACATTCAAACCTGTTCAAGGACAAACCTACACTAGCAACTACCAACAGCAAAGCAGTGCTGAGACACCCCAAAATATATTGTTGCTGTTGGTTTTGTAGTTGGTTCTACTTTTCAGAGTCAGAAGCTGAGCACTGGCCCGTTAGTGCCGCATCCAGGAGTGGGCTGAGCTCACAACCCCGAATGGGAGCAGGGTGAGGAGGCAGTGAAGGGGCTCTGCTGCCAGGTTCCTGCAGCAATTCACTGCCCAATCACCACATCTCAGATGTGAATCTCTACTCAACCCCAATGAAGTGGGAGTATGAGACAAGGCTGTTCAGTATGATGGCAAGGGTACCTCAGGAGAGACAAAGCAGCCTCCTGAACTGCATGAAAACATTTTGATGGCAGCGGGGACACCTGCCAAAGAGCTGAAATCAAACTCCAAACAGACCACATAATCCTTTCTCTACACACAGACCATTAATTCTCCAAGCTGTAGTCTGGCATGATGATGCCAGATCTATTTTATGGAAAGAGAACAAAAGACAGAAGAAAATAAATTATTTCTTAAAGGCTGCCAGAGTTGGTTTTTTACAGATCAGAGATGTAGACTTCTATCTCCCAACTCTCACATTAATACACTACACAAAGGTTGTTCTCCCTCTTGTAGGCTTGGAATAAGTGATCAGAAGCTTTTTATGATACCAGGCACCACAGAGGTCCTGCAGGACCTAAGTGCTGCAGAGTGTCTACACACTGAGGCACTGACGGTGATCCAGCCTCGCTGGGTTTCTAGATAGCCACACACAGGAGGCAACCTCAGAAGGCTTCTGGCTAACCAAAATGCCTTCAAACACAGCCACAATTCACAGACCAAACACCCAAGTGGAATACTGACTGGCCTGTTCTCACTTTGACTGCAGGAACAAATCAGGCAACAAATTTGCAAATGCATCATACACTGCATTGAGATGTGTTTTGCATGTAAGGGAACAAGGACTGGGATACTTCAGACTCCCTGTGGCTGATGGCAGCATCTCATCTATTTTTGGTTTTTGCTAATTTGCCTTGACCAAAGGCATGAGGGTCGGGAGTCAGGACAGAGCTGTGCTTACTGCTGGGAAGGTCAAACACTCCCAGGCAGTGCAGGATGCAATGGGAAAATTCATCTCCTCTGATGAGGCTATTGCTCCAATGAGGTCTTTTAAACTCTGGTGGTTATAAAAGGAGACCCAAATGCCTGAACAGGTGAGGGTGGCAGTTCTACTTTCTCCTTTATGTTCTTAAAGCTGAGATAGGGTCTGCACTCTGCTGCATGTCTTCCTTCTTTCCACACTTCACTGCCAGACTGAGCCCTAAATTTTGTGTCTAACTATAGCTGATGGCACCCTCTTAGCACTGGCAGTTTCAGGCAACAAGCAGATGTCACTGTGCCTTTTAACACATTGGTGGACATCGCTTTAAAGCATCATGACTTTGTTGAAAACTTCTCCAATTTGTATTAGTATTACAAAACCAAGCAAGGAGAATAGAGACAAAGTTCAAAGTGTTTGACAGATAACAAATGCTGCTTCACAACAACCCAGGAAATAAGTATTACAAATAAAAGGTTCAGAAAATCAAAACCTGGCCTCAGCTGGGGTTCCCATACCATACCATACCATTTCTTTTCCTGGCCACTTTCTATCAATTCTGTAAATATCTGGCAATCAAAATGTCTCCTGCACTCTCTCACCTATAAGAAATGGTCCCAGAATCAACATAATAATAATTGTAAGAAGGAAAAAAACCCAAAAAACAACAAATAATTCAACTAGATAAGTGTCCATTTTTTACAGGAGTTTTCATACTGAGATAAATTGCCATACTTAAACAGTCTTCCGCAGGACAATTATAGCATATCTCTTAACTTTTTAGGTCTTCTCTCCCTATTTAAAAAGATCCTTTTTTTAAGATTAGATCTACATTTAATTCCAGCTATTGTGTCTAGGTCACTAAAGACCTTTGGGTATGCTCCAGGAGCTCCAGCAGTCACTGTCCTCTTCACAGAATACTCCAAGAAGAGCATTCAAAAGTTCCTACTGATGTAATGACAGTGAGGAGGAAAATTGAAGGCATATGTGAAGCCCTTCATTCTAACTGGAAAACTAAGCATTGTAAAAAAAGCAATCTTCCTGAACACATAAGAATCAGTAAAAAATCCCAGTAAAATACATACTTTAGGATTTGATCTAAAATTTATAAGCAACAGCAGTGAATTTCACTTTTTGCAGGTTTTGCTTTGGGTTTGGGTTTTTTTTTTCCTACTACCGATCTAGGCTGTGGAATAACCTTTAGTCTCTCAAACACCTTTTGCCTGGGAGTCTTAAGAAGATTCAACTTTATAACAGTTTCTGAGGCAAGGAAAACACTGCTTTTGCTACCTGACTGGAGAGTAAAGAGAGTGAATAATCAGCCTAGCCTTTAAACTAGATGCCTGCAGTAGAATAAAAAGCAATTCTTGTTTTCCCAGCAATACAGGATGTTCATTGCAAGAATAAATGTTCAAAGGAGTCATACACGCTTGCAGAACAGTTACAGATAGTGCATTGAATTACCAGTGCAGTAAATAACTTGCTTGGACTTGTGTAACACAACAGGAATAAGAGGTCCCTACTTTTAGTTCAATGTGACGGGCTGCTTCCAGGCAAAAAGAAAGATATGGTGGTAAAGCATCAAGCTGCTACTATTATAATATAAAAGTTCATTTATCCAGTTTGACTTAAAAGCTTAAACAGCTAAATTCTCAATGGAGCTGAACACCCTCAACCTCCCCATTGCTCAGTGGCTACAAAGAGTGCTCATTACTGACCTTAAGCAGCTGAAAACCCCCCAGGCATCCCTCTCTCACACACACATGGAGGCAGGCTCAGGAACTGCACTGGGGCAAGGCTCAGGCAGACCTGCAGCGCCAGGAAACCTCAAGCTCTGGTTGCCTCTGCCAACCCTCCTGTCTGCCTGAGGTTTCTTATGAAAGCCCTGCCCTCTAGCCCAGGGCTCCCGAGTTGATGAGCAGTGCTGAGTTCACCAGGTGCTGTTTTACACAGGGCTTTGCATGAGCTGTCTATCTTCCAGCAGCATCCAAACCCTGCCCAGCCAACAGAGCCATCTCCTCACAGACTTTGGGGGTTGCAGTAGCTTTATTCTTTCCAAAGATTAATGAGTTCCCCTTTGCAGTGGCCTGTGACATTTTACTATCCATTTACCCACAGAAGAAGCATTGCATGTCTGCTCCTAGCATGTACTCATGCTTTATAATTAAGCCAGATTGTTTCTGTAATATCAACACATGCAGTTCAGTTCATCCTCTAACTTAAATCAATATGGATCAAAAGAGGTTATGACTTCTATGCAAAAAAAAAAAAAAAGGCTTGAGACAGTCTGTGAACAGCTGTATGGATTTTGTTGAGCCTGAAGGATGGCTTTGTTAAAAGCATGGAAAGTTGCACATTTTCAAGGAGTCGGAAAAGGATGGAAATGTCATCAGCTAGTGTCAGTGCAAGTGCAGCTCTCAGGAATGCCAGAAACTAAGTAGGATTGGGGAAATGATTAAAGCATACTGCAATGCAACCCTGAGACAGACACCCCAACCCATACTCCATTATATATATAAATGTAAGAATTTAGGGAGAAACCATCGAACTATGCCATGATCCTCTTGTAAGATAAGTGTCTTTTTTCTAGGTAGCTCTTTAGGAAGAGACAGATATGAGGAACAAACAGCAGCTGGAAGCAAGGGATTTCCGAAGAATAAGAATTCTATTTTCAAAGAATCTTAAAAACATCCAAAAGAAATAAAACTGAAAGTGCATTGACTTTTTTTTTTTTAAATGAGAACCAGCCCTTGAAAACAAAATAATTTAAAAAAACATTCTCCAAAAGCCTTTGCATGCTAGGCCAGTAAGAAATTTTCCTTAAATCTAAGGAAAACTGAGACAGAGCACAGCTATTACTCAAGTAAATGTGGCTTCTGTAATGTCTGCTTTACCAGTTTGATACATTTACATTGAAGAATGTTAAAAGCCCTGTGCAACAGAACAGAAGCATAAGAGGCATGAGTCAGCAATAGGACAGGATCATCTTTCTTTTGATTTAAAAGAGCTTGAAGAAACTCAGAAACATAGAAGCATTCAGATGTAAGCAATTTGAGGAAGATTATAATTTTTTTCAATCTATACAGCAGGAACTGACCAGACAGAATTAATGGGTATTTTGCAAAAGCCCTGCAGTCATAGTAAGATGATTCATGCTACATTGTTCTTACACAGCATATGTGTATGGAGATCTGTATATCATATTTAAATGCCACACTATATTCACATTGTATGCCAGATTTCATGGGATCAGAGCAAGAAAGCTTTCCCACACTGAAAAAACATCATTTGTGTTTTATTTTAATACAACTGATACCAAGCAAAGAAGAGTCTGACATGCCCATACTGTGTAACACCACCCTCCTCCTGGAAAGAAGGAATTGTCAGCTTTCCAACAGGTACCTGCTGTAGCTCTGCACTATGGAGATGAGACACCTAACGGGGATTTCATTCAGTGAGATGGCTAATGGGGATTTCATTCATAACGGGCAGTGAGACACCACTGAGCTCCAGTAAGGAACTACTTCTACTGCTGATGACAGGATAATGGAAGAATATCCTGGACAGATAATTTTTTGAGAAGAAACTTTCAGTTAATCACATAATGTGGAAAAAATGTACTCGGCTCATTTCAGATGGTACAAAAAAGCCTGAATGCTGAGGCTGGCCACACAGAACCACAGGTTTCATCAGTCTCCAGACTAGTTCCACCACCAGTGGCATTCATAAAATCAGACAATCATAGAATAGTTTGGGTTGGAAGTGGCCTTTAAAGGTCATCTAGTCTGAGCCTCCTGCAATGAGCAGGGAAATCTTCAACTAGATCAGGGTGTGCTTAGGGACCTATCCAATATGACCCTGAATTTTTGCAGAGATGGGGTATCTGCCATCTCTCTGGGAAACTTGTGCTCGTGCCTCAGCACACTCATTGTAAAAAAAATGTCTTCCTTATATCTAGCCTGAATCTACCTTCTTTTAGTTTAAAACTATTAACACATGTCCTGTTGCTATAGGCCCTACTAAAAAATCTGTCCCCATTTTATAAACCCCTATTCATATTCTCCTGTTCTTAGTTTTAGGAAAACATAGTGGAAACATCTCTGTGAAGCACCACAACATGATTGTGATGCTCCTAAAAGAAAATTGCAAGGTAGACATGGATCAGAAGTCAAGCTTCTTAACCCAGAGTGAAATTAAATATCTGACAAAATGGCTGAAGTGAGGTACCTAGTCCTCAACATATCAAGATGGCAACTTGTTTAGTGCATTAGAATTACATTTTCAGAAGTCAATTTAATCCCTTACACATGTCATTGCTTTGTTTTGGTTTTCCTGCTAGACTGGTTATCAGTTATCTCATACATTTTTAATTATTCTGTCCAAAAGAGAACTTATTCTCAATTGGCTCAATCACCCTTTACAATTAAAATTTTAGAGGAGACTATTTTGCCCTGGCATCACTTTTTTTATTCTGTGGGAAGGCTGAGGATGCTGAAAAGGGGCTTGTAAACCTGCAGTCAGCAGAGCAGGGTCTCCTCTGGTGACAGTCCTGTGACAGAAGCTACAGCCTCCTCTCCTGCATGGCCACTTGCATTAAGAAAGCCACTCTGGGCACAGCACTGTGAAGGACAATAGGTTTGTTAAATTTCACTATGGGCCTTTCCTGCCCTTGAAATGGCCAGTTTAGGAGGGGCCAAGAGCCCAGTCACATCCTTCAGAGGTGTAAGTTCAGCATAGCTTCACTGAAGTTACTGGAATTTTCTAAAGAGGAAAGCAGATACCAAATAACTGAAACCCCTGCTTTCAGTATTAAGAATGAAACTATTAAACAAATCTATCAATGAGGAAAAAAAAAAAGTAATTTTGGAAGATATTCAACCCTTATCTCACTTCACAGCTTGGCACCACCATACTTCACTTACCAATTTCTTGAAAAGAAGCTTCACAATATTTTTGTGGTCATAAATAGAAATGTTACAAAATATCTTTAAAGCTTTAGTTGAAGTCACTTCCACAGCAAGCTGGAATCAGGAAGCCAAGTGCTGGAAGCAGCTGTAGTTAGAGCCATGCTGGAGTTCTTAGGACACCTCAGACACAGCACTCACAGGATTAAGTTCCCTACAAGTCACCAGCATGTCTGTTGAAGTGCTACATACCTTCATAGCTTCTAAAGGGAAAAAAAAGGTTTTTGTGACAAACTAAATGATTAAAAATTTCAAGCATCTGACAGCATCTTACAGTGATGTTCAAAAGTTGCCTCCATGCAGTTATTATTCTGCCTTTTTTCACTGACCCACATCACTTCCTTACAGTGCTGGATTTTAAAGCCAATGAGAGCACAGCCTTTTCACATTCACATTTTGCTCAGACTGAATCTTTAAATGTCCCTATTTTACCATTCAAGATAAGTAAAAGAGTCCAACTGAATAGCAGTGCACAAATGAGTAATTCTGCTACCTATTGGCTTAATCTTTAATTTATCTTCCCTATCTGAGGGATGCTTTAAAGCCTCAGTCTAGGCTGAGACCTGCAGTGCCAACCTGCTACAAATTCAATACACTATGGTTCAGTGCAAGTATGCAGCCCAAGCCTGCATTTTTGAGATATGTAACTCTAGGGAGTGAGAAGTAGTCAGGAACTCACCTAACCCATTACCATTCTGCCCTGCCTTTAAAATCCTATCAAAGCTGGTGAGGAAAGCAAGTGTGTGCATGAGTGCTGTTCTGGGTCTCTCTCTCTCCTCAAAAGGAGCTCTTTTGAGGTTTGCTGGTCAAACCTCAAGTGTAGATGCAGATGTTCAAAACTGGATGGGGTTCCTTGGAGTTTTTAAAAATGCAGACATGGAGGGGTTTTGTTTGGTTTAGATTGATTTTTTTTTTTTTTTGCAGGGGGTAGTATCTCTGGAAATCAGGTCCAAAACCAAAATACAGCACTAGAGAGGCATATGGATTCATTATGGTCTTATGGGTGCAGAATCCAGAAGATCACATTAAAACACTTCTCACAGATACACATTGGGTTTGCTACGAAGTAGATAAAACCTTATTCCACTACTGTTCTGGTGACTCACGAGAATACAATGCCAATTTTCTTTATTTCAATGCTTTGGCATTTAAGCAGGTAAAAGGTACTGCTCAGGCTCAATACTCTGGGAAATACAGGCCTTATTGCTCATCCTTATGAGATGAACAGAAAGGGTACAGCTTTTTAACTTTTTTATAACTGCATTTGTTCAATTGCTGCTGAAAAAAAAACCCTCCTGTGCTTAAAGTAGCACATGTTTTTTGCATTATTTGTCCTCAATTCACACATAAGATACAAGAAACACCATTGCAAAAAAAAAAAAAAAAAGCAAAACCAAACCAAACAACAAAACAAAAACAGCTAGGACAAAGCAAAGTGAGGAGACATCACAATTGAAACAACAAGATTATGCCTTGCGTGCATGACCCTTGTGTAAAAATACTTCATTTGTTTTTGCACGATGCTGCCCCATAAAAAGGTCAGATCTACTGTATTACCAACCTATAAATAATTCAGGGTTATAAAGCTTCTTATCTGATGTTGAAAACGCAGAGGGCACACAAGAGTGCTTTTTGAACAAAGTCTTCATAAACCTTGCAGATCAGAGAATATGAAACTGCCCAGCCCCGAAGAACGATGGGCTGCTCCCTCAGCCTGCAGGAGGGCAGGTCCCTGGCATCTTCACCAGGTGCCAGTGAAGATCCACTGCAAAGCAGCTCAGCCAGCCCAGCTCCTGCTCACAGCTGAGTGCACAGCCTAGGCTGGGCTCAAGAGACAGAGAATTTGCACAGGGGCTCTTTCACACCAGACTTTGTGCCAGCACGAGAGAAGAGCCCATGTTTTCCACAATGAGTTTTCGTCTAAATGCTTGGGAGAGGAAGTTTCATATTCTACCATCACAGTCCAGATACAGATATTTATCAAAAATCAGGCTAATATTAAGTCCATATGCCCATACTCCAAACCCATACACTGCTGTACCTGAAACATGAATACCTTCTGCTGACAGTTCTGATGCCACCATCTGTACATTGCAATTATCATGTAATGTTGTCACTTGCTTTCACTAGTTCCTTTTGTAGAGAAATTTTAAAGAGTAGCATCAGAATTTTCGTTTTCACAACTATTCCAAGCATTTGAGCAGACGGTGGTTTTTCATTTTGTTGAAATAGTCCTGATGTTGACCCCCGCACATCAAAAGGCGAGCTGTTTTATAGTATTTATCATCTTCTGAAAATTGATAACAAGAATTAAATCCTCCTTCTTTTTTTCCTTACTTGTGACTTAGAAAATTCATTCTGATTCTGTATAAAACAAGGAATGAAGGAGATGGCTTTGGAAATGACTGGACTTTATTAGCTAAAACAAAACTAACTGCTTTTCTTTCTTGATGATGCTTTAAAATATTTGCAATAAAGCAAAAATACACCCTTAATCTGTTTGAACCATTTTTCCTCTGTATATATTTTCCCACTGTTCTTATGGATTAAAAAATGCATTGAGATGAAACATCTGTTTGACCTTAAAGCATACAATCTGTCCATTGTCTCCTATGGAAAATAGAAATTATATTGATTTTCCAGGTTTTTTTCCTTCTCTGCAATGAAAAATGGAAAATTACTTCAGCATGCTTAGACCTCAGCCTAGACATGGAGGGCCCAGCTGGAAATTCTGCAGGCCACATTGATTCTTTATTTTTCCTATCTGTGCAACTATCTTTTCCCCAGAAGAGACTGGAAACAGCTGCAGGGGATGACTGCTCAGCACTGACAGGTGACTGTGTCTGTTCCTACACCCCAGACTACAGCCACACATCCACTTTGGTGGCAGGAGTGGGGTTGTGTTGCACCTGAGATGCAGTGCAGCACCAAAGAACACATCAGTGGGAATATGGGGGAGATGGAGGGGCAGCACGAGCCATCTCTACCACCTCATGGGCATGGATCTGCAATACCTTTATCTCAGTATGCCACTGTCATGACTGACTGGTTAAATGGCTGCTGTGTGCTCTACAGGCACGCAAAAAGAAAAATCCTTGGTTTAAAAGAAGGTGTGCTGTCCTGTGCTACACAGCTACCACACAGAGACAGCCTGAACTGAACTGCCTCCTCACATTTTTGAGCACATGTGTAGAGGAATGAACTACCTGCCACCTGACCAAGGGCAAAACATGAGGGAGCCAGTCCCTGCCTCCTACTCTGATGAACAAACCACCTAACACAATGGGGAAAAACTCCACTGGTCAGGTCAAGTAACAAACAAAATGCTTCTCCTGGAGGCTGAAAATTACCATTTTCTTGGAACAAAGTGGAGAGGTGATAATTTTTTTTTAGATGGCAAATCCTTTCTAAGGTACTGTGAGGAGCAGCACAGCTACAAACTGCGATTTATAGAAAGATGATGAACTGTGACCAAAGCCCATACTCCCCAGGTTAAATCACTGCTTCTACAGGACTGAATTCTACCAGAGACCTACCACAATCAATCTCATTCTCATAACGTTACAACCCCAGAACACACAGCAGCACAGCAGCATCTCAAATGGGAAGAGAAAAAGGAAGAACGTCTACAAGCAGCAATTGTCATGACTTGCATTTTCCCAGTATTATGCTTCCTCTTCACTTGTTCATCTTGTTCCAAAATTCTTATTTCTCCCAAAAAACAGGAAAGTGGGTCCCAAATGCATTATATAAGTGCCTTAATAATACAGTCTTCAAAATTTAAAATTAGTGCGCACAATGTTGTTTTCATTTTATTTTGGTGAGAGAAATAATTAATATTAATGCAGGGAACACAGTATCATTTTACATGCATTTTGTTAGCTGTTAAATTGCTGCACATTCCCCACTCACTCTTATTACTCATCGCTGTTTTCCTGCTCCCGTGGTAGCTGTAGGAGTGAACTCTTGGCTGCTGCCTGTCCACAGCACGTAGCTGTCTCTCAGTCAGCTTCAGAGCGTTTGCAGTCATGCTCTGATAAATCTGCCATGGTAGGAACAGGATTTGGACTTCTGTTACTTTAGCAGGATCAGAACTAAGCCTTGAATCCTCGCATATGTTACACACACAACACACACACACACAAACACACGCACAGACGTGCCAGAAAGCAAAATACCTTCAGTGCTTCCAGAGGCCTGCAGCACCTCAGCCTCGCACCGTTTGTCATTAGGCAATTCCTGGACAGGACTCCTGCGCTGTGCGAGTCACGGAGCAGGGATGGACACGGAGTTCAATGAGGGGGACAAAGGAGTGCCACCGGGGTGCCACAGCAGAGCCAGGGACAGCGTGTCTGCCCAGGGAAAGCACAGCAAGGGATGCTGAGCAGGAGGCACCCTGCCAACAGCCTGACCTGTCTCCTCGGCTGCTGCCATGCACCAGAGACTGCCTAAAGCAAAGGTGACTGCAAAGCCCACGAGCAGCTAAAAGCACCGACCCCTGCGAAGCGCTCTGCGGATGGCAGCTGTGGCAACAGGCTGGGTCCTGGGCTGCACAAAGGCCTGAGGCTCTGCAGGAGGCTTTCTCCTCACAGTCCCTGGGCTGAACACCTCCTCTGGCAGCCCTGGCCAAGCCTCCTTCCACGTACATGGGAGAGGAGCACAACGGGACACATCCTGCATCAAGCCCCTTGTGTGCATATACCCATAACCCCTGATTTGGGGAACAGAAAAGCTTCCTCTGCTCACCACAGCCCACAAGTTAATCAGGTTTGCCTTAGAGAGCCAATAATCTCACTTATCCAGCTGCAAAGACACAGCCCCTTCCACACCTATAGAAATGGTGTGAGAGCAAACAGTATGTTCTTGAGATCCCATAGCACAGGACAAAAGTTGCCTTGAGGACTTCTATTCAAGTTTCTGTCATCAGTTTCCAAAGACAACTGTGACCCCCAGGTGGGGCAGAACTGCAATTACAATATCACAAGTAACTGACTGTACCTACAGGTATCTCTTATGCCAGAAAAGCAGAGTTATACAGAGATAAATTATCACAGCAATATATAAAATGGAAAAGCCTATTTTGTGCAAAACACACAGCAAGAGAAAGATGCAATGGGCACATCTACTGCTTTGTTTCCAAAGGAAATCTAATTTTTTGACATGGTAAAGTACTTCAAAAGACAAAGGTAAATCTTCTGTCTCCTTTAATCAAATGCAGATACAACTACAGAATGAGCAATGACACCAATGAATATAAAATCTAGAGCAATTAACAGTGGACAGTCCACTTGAATATTTGGGAATCATACTCTTTTATCAAACCTAGCTAGTAACAGGCACATAGGCACACAGCAAGATACTGGACAGAGACTTCTCTTGTTCTTAAATGTCTGGCTAAGCTACTCAGTTAATAATAATTCTGTTTTGACTTGTGAAACTTAAGATATCCGAACAGTTACACTTTGCTGCAACATTACAGTACTGGGAATTTACTGTTTCCTCACTATAAGGAAAAGCATGATTAATGCATTTTCAAAATAAAAATGAAATAAACAGATAGAAGTAGTCATTGCAACCACTACTTAATTTTGCCTTAATTTGTCTTGGTCCTAAACCCCTCATTTATAAGAAAAAAGGGAATGCTCTTAGATGGCACATCCCAGGCACACAGCTGGCTTGAGGGCACATGCTCTCCCACAGGCAGTGCCTGACCTCTGTTTTCTCTATTAAACCCTAAAACTGCCATACAGCTAAACCAGATATAAGCAGCAAATGCCTGATGATCCACTTGCAGTTACACTTTACATATTAAAGGAATTATTAAAGAAAAATAAACAGTTAGAACGGGGCAGTTTTAGAGTAGGGCAAATTAAATTTTTAAGGTTTCCCTTCCCCCCAAAAAAGCTATTTCTGGCTTTGCTTTAAAACTGGCTGAAAGATGTCAGACATGCAAATTCCCTCCCCCAGCATCAGCTCCAAGAGGAGCAGAGCTGCAGCAAAAAGAGGAGCAGAGACCAAAGCTGAGCATCTGCTGCGTTAAGTGGGAGTTCTGCAGCCTCCACAGCTCTCTTCAGTCCTTCCAAGCCCCTCTGCCCTGCACCACCCACCTCTCCTGTGAGCCACTCCTGTAAACCATGGGTCCTCATCCTTTATTTCTCCTTCCAGTCCTGCAGCAGCTTTCTTAGAGCAGAGTCGACTCCTCTGCTGGAAAGTGTACTGCTTTTCTGAATTAGGGGCACCCATCTCCCACACTGTTGCCAGACAAAGCCTGAACTATTTCAGGTACTCTTCTCAGTGAGAAAACACTGAGCAGTTGGCTATCACTGCTACAACAGAAACTGCTACTGGATGTACTGGAGTGGGGAACCATTTTGGGAAACCTCAAAGGGTCAGCAGAAAAAGGGCAAGCAGAAAAGAGAAACTCTGTTCAGTCTCATTTGTAAAGCCCTGGGCTGAGTATTGCTGTATTCCCAGCAATACTGTTCCTTTGGAACCTATGAAAAGATAAGTCTGTGACATATACCTATTTTTTTTTCCAGAAAGCATCTTTCCAGGGAAGATGCTCACTGAGCTCCAAGTAAAGAAACTGTGACTTCCATCACTGTCCCAAGCAGCATTCATTACAATGTTTGTGTGGTTTGTCACACCAGCCACGGGCTAACATCCCCTCCCACCTCTTCTGAAAGCAGGAAAGCCTCATTCTGTTTCTGAGGAGAGCAGCATCGATGCTTGAATTCAACAACAGCAAACAATATTCATTCCTGTAGAAAAGCAGAGGCAAATCTCACGTGTCATCCATGCAAGTATGCAACATCCAACAAACCATGAGGCAACACACTTCCTTCAGTGTGTCCCCTTAAAAAACCTGAAACATGTCCCTGCTTTCTAGCAAACCATTCTGCAGGCTCTGGCGAGATCCTTCCCAGCTTTCCCAGAGAACATGCAAGCTCTTTTTTCAGCTCAATGGCAGGGCTTTAGAGCATGAAAAGGCTTTAGACACTGCTTTTGTACAACAGAAAGGACCATCAGTGTCATTCTCCACATAGCTTTTCAAATATATGCTACAGAGATGTTCTCAACAGCTAAGGACTGATGTATTTTGCTTCAAAAAAGGAATGAAAAATTCTGATGAAAATTTGTTTCTGCTTCTCACAGGAGGCATTTTCAGAACTATTGCACTAGCATGGCACAGCTGCCCACAGTCACAAAAACAACAGGAAAGGGGATGTTAGTGGAAAAAACCTACAGTAGATAACCTTCCACAATAGGCAGTATCCATTTGTATGAGAAATTGTAGCTATCCCTTTAGTGCAGACCTCAAGGAAGACAATAACCAGCCTGGCTTGAGAAAATTGAGTACCTCTATCTGCAAGCTCTAGAGGAAACTTCCTCAGCACAGAGTCAGTACCTGCCAATGAGATTTCATTCAAATAATTTGATAAATAACTGCATATACGTCACTTCTGTTGCATTAGTTAAGCTGACAGACCTTGCTTATAAAATATAAACAGGATAGATAACAACAGGATTAGTTCAGTTTCATCTAGCTCAGCAGTGTTAATATCTTTTCATAAAAATGCACTCAGGAGTCTGCCTTGCAATCATCCAGGCATAACTTTGTTATCATGAACTAATTATTATAGACAGTTTGCAATGGCTACACATTTCTGTCTCTAGTAAACAGATTAAATCACTGAAAGATGTCTACAGCAATAATCATGCAAGACTGTTATGGTGAAAACTCCATTTGCTAATCCTTTTCCTTAATGTTTGAATATCACAAGCAACTGATTCACTGGTGAGGCTGCCTGGAGGACCACCAGTGAACACTCTAGGAATAGGAGGAAATGCTGACATCTTTCGTGGAAGAATGGGAAAAATATAACCTCATATTTTGCAATTGTTACCTCACCATGATGAAACAGTATCTCAGTGCTACAAGGCACACCAAGTTAAAGAAAGTTCATTGTCTACCACTACACTCATGATCAAAAACCACAAATATGACTGACATACAGGACAAAAGAGAGTGGACAGCCCACAGTAATGTAGCAACAGCATTGCCAGTGACCTATCTACCAGTGTGCTGTGATGTAAATGAAAAACCTCATCTCACTGATGCTTAATTTTCTACCTGGGCCTCACTGCTCTCCTATAAATTCTTTCCTGGAATTTACTGGAGTTGATAACTGCCCAAGAGGCAGAAAGCAGGCACACCACCCATACAAACCTTTTCCAAAGCAATTCTCTGCTTCTGGTGTTTTGGCAGCTCCAACTGAGTGACAATAAATCACAGCTGTTGGCTGAGTCAAGTGTTGCTTTAAATGCCATTGTCTGTAAAAACTCATACCAATTTACTGGTGCTATGCTCTGATGAATGGAAGACAGCAGTGTTGAAATCCATTTTAGAGTGACACCTTTACTGTCAGTATTTTGTAAACAATGTAGAGGCTGATCTGGGTATCAAAGAGGAGCATGCAAATATTTTGTTAGAGCATTTGTTGATGGCATTTTATAGACAAATAAGTAAATTATATGGATGTATATACATAGAAACTGCATTTAAAGGTCTTGGTTGATTTTGTTCAATCCCTTTGTTCTTTAAAGTGAAATTCAGTCTTGTAGAAACCTCACAGTATTGTGAGCATATAATTGGGAATAGTTATTTTCCACCACTTTCTTTGATTATCTCCCACAGAAGCTTTGTTTTTCTCCTGCTGACAAAATAAACTTATTGCAAAGTTCCAGACATTAGCGACACATCTCTGCAGAGCCTGAATTATAGATTTTCCCAATATTCAAAAAGAAAAAAGCAGAAGTGGATTGTGTAAACAGTGAACAGCTTTTTACCTTGGTATTAACCTGAGGCCTGAAACCAGATTGGCACAATAATCCAAGAGTTTCCTAGAGCCACTTTTATGAAGAGAACAAAAAAATGAACGCAATGGAGTATAATGCAACTTGGTTTTATCACTCAATTGTCTAAAAATTACCAGGTACATTCAGACTACTGTTGGAAAACCATTATCATTAACAACCATATCGATTCCCACTTACAAAGAAGTCTTTGAAAAAGATAATTGCCCAGTCTGACTAGAGAATTCCCTTTTAACCACACACAGAAATACGTGGCGTTGCAAACGCCCTACACAACAGCGTGTTCTCTCCCTTAACTGTGAGTGAAGATGCAGTGAGGAAGGACCCTGTCCTTTTGTGATCTGTGTTATTATTCATGTGATGGCACTGCTTTCTCCTTTACTGCCCTCCCAGTGGCACTTAATAGAGACTTAGAAGAACAGTATGTGGCATTTCTGTCTGCTCAAGCTTTGTGCCAACAAACTAGATCAAGTGTCTCTATCTAAAACTGACAACCAAATAATGTACAACTTTGGGATGTACACTTCCCCTAAAAAGGGGGTTGTTGGCATTGTTCTGCAGGTCCTTTCAAAGAGGAGACTGTGATGGCTGAGGTGCTTTGCTGAAGGGAAAGCACTTTGCGTCATTTAGGGGGTCCTGCTCAGATTTCATCAAAAACTTGGAACAAATGGAATGGTTCTGCCAAAAGTCTGGCTGCATGGTGGAGCAGACATCCAGGGAGGAGTGTAGCTGGCCAGGGGTGCTGAGCACCCACACAAAAAGGCAGAATCTGTTGCTAATTTTCATCTTGTTGCTGGTCTTGTGCCTACTACCTATTCCTCAGATCAGTCTGTTCTGCACCACTCGAGGGAGGAAGCAAAGCTATCAGGCCAACACTTGACCCCACCTACACCAAATCAGCACACAGTGTATGTTCTTCCCAAAGCAAGTTTTAAAGAAATTACAGATCTCCCTGTGACTGCCTCTTTCCTGGAAATAAAACTTCTGAGCTACAAATGTAAAAGCACAGACCAGTAACAGTATCACCATCTTCAACAAGGATAATTTGCCAGCAAATCCTACACCCTAATTTGAGAAGCAAATAACATATTTAAGTTATACTGCAGGTTCAGCAGTTCATAACAGATTTCTCTCCATTTCTATGAGAAAAAACTTTTCTCTTACTTCTTTTATAATGCTTATTTGCCTTTTAACTAGTTTTCCTGCAGGCATATACTATAAAGCCATAAAAGTGGATTATTATACTGCCATATCTTAAAAGTTGTGTGTCTGGAGCTACCTTAATGTTATTCTTTATTGAAGTCAGCACCACCAAATTTATCCTTTCATCTTTTGCAATCCTCATATAGCTGATACAACTGCATGAAGATCCAAACACATTTATTTCCCATGCATCTACATTTAAACCATTTATTTTGCTTGACTGCTGACAGTCCTACACAGTAATAGAAAACATTTTTGATTAGCTGAAATAAAGCACCCTTCTAGAAAATGAAGTCTTGATGAGGGTGTCATTTTCTATCATTGACTGAATTTGTTGAAGTTCTCAATATTTAAAGTTGTTTAGACTGGTGGTTCATTTGCGCTGAAATTTTATTCTTTTTACCTATTTGTACTACAGTTTATAAATTACTTTGATACTGAATGGAAGATCTAGAATGAGGTAACAGAAATATTTCAATTGTTGTAGATTTAAAGGTTTACAGTGTCTGCTTCTGTGTGCAGTATGGAGCCAGAAAGGTCTAACCCATTAGAGTTTCTGGGATTACATTTTTCACTATTTTAAACCAAGATCCTGGCTTCTGCTTTTTCTCTATAACATTTCCTATTCATCCTCTTATCCATTAGAGCCCCTCAATACTTATAGTTACTGCCCACTCCATCATCTGTGTTGATCCTTTCTGGTGATGTGACACAAACCAAACAGTCTTCCCTTCTGCTTTTCCCCAGACTAAACATCCCCAGCTCCTTCAGGTTCTCCTCACAGAACTTACTCTCCAGACCTTTCACCAGCTTTCCTAAAGACTACATAGAGAATCAACAAATATCTTAAAAATTGACTGCATAAATAATTCTATAAAGGTTCCTTTTCTGTTCAAAAATGCAATTTCAGCCAAGTACACCCTACCTATGTTAGGCCTTTCCCTCTCATAACAACTCAGCACGGAGATCTGCATTGCCATCAACCTTTGCTGCATCCTTTACACTTCTTCCTTACTGTGCACTGGAACAGAATGTCCAGAGAGGTCGTGGAGTCTCCCTCACCAGGGATACTCAGGAATCTTCTGGATGTATTTGCTTGTAATGTGCTCTAGGATGACCCTGCTTGTGACTCTGCAGGTCAATTAAAACAGGAATGCACTTCTCCCCTTCCTTCAGAGGAAAAGGAGTATTTCAAACACAAAGCAGCAGAGAACCTCCAAAATCCCCCTGAAAAACTCATGGCCTCTCCCTAGTTCTGTTCATCTTTTGTACTCTCCCTGGCAAATACCACCAGTGAGTCCAAAGAAGAGGGATCACATGCTTGGTGGGCTGCTGGTGCATGGTCCTCAGCTGAAGTTCCTTGACAGTGGCCCACCTTAGGGAACAATAGAAGGAGAGATAAGATTTATGATTATGGTGTATTCCAGTTTTCCTTGGCATTTAATTACCCACAGTCATCTTTTCTCCATCCTGAAGGCTATTCTAAACATCAGCTCCTCGCTGCATTAAATGCCTCTGCATTCCCAGCACTAGCAAGCTCCTGCTCTGAAACTACAGCTTCTGTAAACTGAAAGGAAACAAAGAGCAGATTTGGTGTGCAGGGATGGAGGAGGGAATAGGGAGAGGTGTTCCCTGGCAAACAGTTCTGTGATTTTTTATCTGTAACATGACAGCCATGCTTTAAGGAGCACTAACAAGATCACTGCTAAAAATGGATTAGGAACAACATCACTCTTCTTTGCTGGATCGTGCCTTAAATATGCTAGATAGAAGTCAATTCATTTTGTAATTAATGGAGAGTTAAATTACAAAACATCTTTTTATAATCTCTTCATCAGGAATACTTTTGCATTGACAAAACATTATAGCATACACTCAAAGATAGCAAACAAAACCTGCCACTCTAATGAATGTTGTGCTAAGATTGATTTTTAGCAGGGCATAATCACCAAGATAGACACTGTTACTGGAAGCCATAGTAAAAAGCTGAAATTCCTTTAACATTGACTTTTCCAGTCATGGATAAGTGACAAAGAATCATTTAGACTTTTAAATGTTGGCTTTCTTAAAGTCTGAACTGCAGTAATTTTGTTCTCTGGAACATATTTAAATCCCAATGCAATAAAGCCATGTTTAAAATTAACTAGCAACACAATTTTTCCATAGAATCATAAAATCATGGAATGGTTTGAGTTGGAAGGGAACTTTAAGATCATCCTGTTCCAACCTCCCTGCCATGGACAGGGATACCTCCCACTAGGCCAGGTTGCTCCAAGCCCCATCCAACCTGGCCTTGAACACTTCCAGGGATGGGGCATCCACAGCTTCTCTGGGCAGCCTGTTCCAGTGCCTCAGTACCCTCACAGCAAAGATTTTTTTCTTAATGTCTAATCCAAACCTATTAACTTTTCTTTCTCAAGAGGAGATACAACAAATTCCCACTTTGCAATACTACAGCCTTAGAAATAAAGATTATTTTTACTAATCTGTTATTTTTGCTGTTTGAAGTTCATTAATACCACCATTTTAAACCAAGATACCCTATTTTTGCATTTTAATATGCTTATCTAAAAAATATATTAGGTTATTATCAAATAAGAATCTAGCCCAGGTTACAGAATAGACTTGAAAAGCAAAATGGCACAGACTCAAAACATAGTAATTTAACTTTCTGTTCTTCAAGAGAAGGATTTCACTTATTTGTCTTAAATGAAAACACACACATAAAAAAATTCCTTAGCTTACTCTCTTGTGGTAAGGAATCACATTAGAGGTAGATATAGTGTTCCCCTCCCACCCTATTTTCAGGGTCCAGGCCAGACTGTCCATTGGCAAGAGGCAGATTTAGCACAGGGGGTGATTCCAGTGACTCACAGACACCTCGCTATTGTATAATCATGCAGAAGAAGATGCAGAGACTTCTGCACAAATTGCTTATTTGTGGAAGCAATTTCACCTAAGAGCAGAATAAGAAAGTTGGTAGATATATTTATGCAGTTATTCAGGGGTGATGGATGCAAAAACACAGGGAGGACATTTGCTGCGTAAGTCATTAACTTGGTGTCTCAAGACTGACAAAAACAAGGAATGAGACATAAACAGAAGAAAGCAATACTGGAATAAACACTAAAAGTGGAGGGACTATAGACACCTCAAGCCAAAGACTGTTGCACGAGTGTGTGTGTGTAAATGTTTGTACACTCAGACCTGTCTGTGCAATAACAGCAAGATTTGAGAGGCCGAAGGAAAGAGGAGTGCAGAAGGGAAATGCCAGACATAGTTTTTGGTCCCTTCTGGCTCTGCCAGTGCCTCTGGCTGGGAAATACTGTGAAACACAGAACTGACTCAGCAGGTTTCAGACTTTGCACCTCAAGCATAAATACCCTCACGTAGGCACAATCCTAAGTGGCCATGTGATTCGTCCAGTAACACGGAATAAACAGAGCTATAAAACAATTCTTGCCAGCAGGACAGAGACCATAGGCTTGGAAGGCAATGACACCTCCTCCAAATCCAACTGTGTGCTGCCACAGAAACTGCAACCTCTTCATTGGCTTCACAAGTTCTCTCTTTGACCTAATTTGACTTTTACTCATATTTAAAAGCCAGTTCCAACATCTCATCCTTTCCATAATAAGAAACCAGATTTTGAATTCCATCTAAAATTATCCGTGATCAATGTACATCTATTTGGCGTAAGCCTCACTCTTTTTTTAGCAAGTAGTGGTCATCAAGTCCCATTTTATTTCCTCTTAGAATTCACCGCTATAATATTTTATATCAAAAGTAAGACTATGCCATTCTCTGCTTTCAAATTAAAGAAAACATATTGTCAGAAAACTATCTGACCACCAACTGTAAAAGAGTTGGAAGAACAGTATGTCTTAAAAATCCAGCACATGAAAAGCAATGATTAATGACAGATGCCATATTGACCTTGTTGCAGCCCATGGAGCATCTGTTGTGGCCAGGAAAACGTTTCAAAAAGCCAAATTTGGCAGCAAAGGCAGCCTTCCAGCTGGCTGGGCGACTGCTCTGTACCTGTTAAGAAACAGCACCCTGTTTCCTATTGTTTGGAAATTCTCCACAGTTTCTCCATGTAGCTTTTGATGGTTTTTTTTGCTTTTGAACTATTCTTACTTATTAATTATAAAAGAAGGATCATATTCATAAAACCAGCTTGCCACAATATGTTTGTTTACTATTCAAGTAAATACAGTAGGTGGAATTAAAACAAAAAAAAGTTTAGGGTCTTTTACTGAATATTAATATATCAGTGAAGTGGAATTTCACTGATATATTGTGAAATTTATTTTATAATGAAGTAGCTATTTTATAAATATTATAGCAAACATATTTTTCACCATTAATTTAGTGCTTTTAAATTAAAACCTAATTTAAATAAAATAAAATTGATGATTTAAAATATATTGGTTATATGCAACACAGAGGATCAATATAAGACCTTGAAAAGTAATGCTAAGATGGGTATAAAATAACCTTGATGCTTTTTTCTTCTTCAAAACAGGGAGGAGACTATGTTACCAACACTAGTATTGCTTATCATGCAAATGAGTTTGGAATTCACAAGATTAGGAACCAAAAATACCCTGCTTTTTAGGTTTTGTATTACACATTTCCAAGTATTTATAACTGTGGGATTCCTAAATGTATGAGTTGTGTTCCTTGCATAGATGCTTGTATCCAGGAATTCTGCCATCAGGGGAAAGAAACACCAAATGCAGCCTTTTCATGAAATTACAGGAGCTGGCATGCGCTGCGACTCTTGCTATTTTATTGTGAATCTTAAAATATAAAGTGGGGGGTTTGTAACAGCCTGGTTCTCAGAACCAAATGGTGTCTGCAAATGAAAATACTTCCAATAAGCAAAAAGAATGAACTTGCTGTTGGTCTGTAACAGGAGGCTGGCTGGCACTCCAAAGTGTTACTTTAAATACGCGGTATAAAAATTCTTCGCCATTGTGTGAAATGAGATTTCTGGCACATCCTGACCCCTTCATCTTATGCCATCTGCTCTACCTCTCCTCTTTTCTGGAGGCAGCTCTATCCCCACCTTCAACTCAGTGAGGCAGAAGAGGTTTGTGCTGCTAACATTGGGCCAGTGCACTTTTTTTCTTCTCCAACTCTTCCATCATCAATAAGACTTGTTTTCCTTACAAGGAAGCAAACCAGTCAAATGCAAGCCATTCATCATCTGGACAGAAAGAGTGCTGGAAAATTAAGGGAAAAATAAAGAATACATGGGTTTTTAACAGAGGTAAAAAACTGAAGTCCATCAGAAAACAGGAAAACCATTGAAAATTTTCACAGGTTCAGAATCCAAAAAATTCAAAGCAACCAAAGGGCAAAAAGGAAACAGTTCAGAGGGTATGTAGATTCACTACACCTCATTTAAGCTATTAATGCAGCCTCAGGTGGGTTTAGGAAAGGGAAGTGTACCTCAGAATTAAAGGCTGCTCAGAGCAAAACGTAGTTCTGCATTACGATTAGATTCCATGCAGCATTCCAATTTCAGCAGAACCTGAAGGCAAAACAGTGGCAGGCAACAAAGACAAATGCAGAAGGAAGAGCAAAAATGAGGAAGAGCTTTATGTTGCTGGACTGCTGCTGTCAGTCTCTGCTTAACCATTTATTTGGCAGATCTCAACTAAAAACACACTTTTCTATAAGCATGCTTTACCTTACCTTCAAATTAAAATTTTAAAGCCCATGCCAAAAAGCAAACCATTTATATTGTAATATTTTCATTTAATTCTCTCCACTTTGGGAGGTTCTCAGTACTGAGGATTTTAAAGCAATATCAGAGACATTACAACAATACAAGGAAAATCAAGGGATTTACTGTAGAACAATTAAGTCAATTAAGCACCAGAAAAATTTCCTGAATGCTGAGATACTGAACTGCAAAATGAATAGAACCAGAGTAAAAAGCACGTTGCTTTTGAACACCATGATGAGGTACATTTGGAAAATCAACAAATTAAAGCCATTTCTATTAACATCAATTACTTACTTTCAGAGGAATTACTCAGACCAGTTGCTTATCCCCATTCCTCAAGACTAGTCAGTAACTTATCTAGAGGGCACCATGGAGAATCTTATTTAAAAGACAGATGTGCAAGGAGGGAAGAGGGGCTGGGAGTGGAGGAGCCAGTGCTGGAATTGCTGTCATTGTGAGAGAAGGAGGCAGGGCAGGGTCAGGCCACAGTGAGCACTGAAAGGTCACCAGCCCTGGATCCAAAACCTGGAGCATCAACCTGAAAAGGGACCAGTCTGAATAAAGAGTGCATTCCAATGAGGCTGGGGGGAAGCACTAAAGCACTTCTCAGCCAAAGTCCTACAAGCAGCTCCCCTGCCCCTTCTGGTTGTACAGCAAAGTGTTAACCAGCCTGTGCTCCACACAGCTCTCTGTGGCCTGGGAGCTGACCATTTTCCATCAGAAAAACTAATTTACTCAGACTGTTCTCCAAAAAGGCTTGAAGCAGCTTGTTCCCTTCATCTCACCCCTTCCCTGTGTTCAGCAGCTCCCCAGAGCTCCTGGTTTAACAACGGCAAGAAACAGTCCAGGTCACTGCTCCTTTTGTACCATTTCTCTCAGTATTGCTGGCAAAATAACTCTGATTATAATATTACTGATTGCAACCAAAATGCAATGAATTCATTTCAGATTTCATTTCATAAATAACTATTTTGCTCTTGCATTCTTAGATGCTTTCAGAAGTAATAAATCAATTAATGAACATAGCAAGTGTCTTCTTTTTCAGTGCTGACAAGGCACAAATTTTGTTAATTGTAAATGTCAAAGTCTGTCATTAAACTAGTAGGCATACTCTGCATAATAAATACCAATCCCCTTTAATTCTAATTTAATTTCTGCACTATAACACTGCATTTACATTTGGGAAAAAAAAAAGAAGCTGAAAATTATGCCTGCTGTGACTAGTTATCCTGAAAGAAATGAGAGGGGAAAAAAAGCAACTTGTTATCAGATTGTTTAAATTTCATTATCTATGTTTTACTAATTCTAATTTTTCTGAGAAAAATTTTGTTTTTCTCTGGAATGATCTGATTGGAAATCACAGAACATCTGAATAGAACATGTATAGAACATATAAATTGGTCACAAAATTGTAAGAAAATTAGAAAGCATTGGTAAGAATAGCAACAAATAGACAAATTAATTAGAATGCCTGCTATGAACTATGAAACAACAGTGTGCTTTATTCTGTCTGGAAGTGTTGATTTGCAAACTGGGGCAAGTAATATGGTTCCAGAAGGACATTTGTCTCATAGCAAAATGGATATTCACATTGTAGCACCATAAAATATTTTTTCTTTGGTATCAGAGGTAGAAAAACTGCAACCTGAGCAGTAGAAACTGGAGGGAAAATAAGCAGTCCTTGCCTTTTTAAATATAAGCCCAGAAGAGTTGAAAAAGGCCACATTGGGAGGAAAGTGCAAAATGGCACCATCGTATTATAGTGAAATGCTCACACTGGAGGCCCTTGTTCCATGCATCTGATTCCAGATATATTTCAGAAAGCATTTTCATATTCTCAAAGAGCTGAGGCTGAACTTGGCTTTTAAACTTATTCCTCTATACTGAAGAAAATGGTTTTTTATTAAAGACTTCTAAAAATCACCTCAAAAATTTTGATATTCATCTGCAGTATGTTTACCTTCCCAGCACAAAGTAATATAGGCAGAAATCTGACCTGATGCTTTTGTTTCTGAAATACTCAATGGCATAACTCAAATGCAACCAAGAGAAACATTGGAAGTGAGTTTGTCCATAATGAACATTTTATGATCTGAATTTTGTGCCACTTTACAGGCTATGTACTTTTCAGAACTGAACAAATTAAATATGCCAGATACGTTCAAAAATATTGTTAAAAATTTAATTAGCCCAGAATTAATTTAGGGAAGAAGGGAATATTTTTTTTTCATTTAGAAATCGTAATAATAAGTATGTTTAGGAAAAAAATCCTGTAACTTCAAATATTTTTGTAGTTTTGGAAGCTGCTCCCTGTCAGTAACTGCCTTCAAAATTTCTGCTATAATTCTCATAAGATTTACAAAAGGAGTCTGGATTGGTGGGGTTTTTGGACAAAAGCAAGATTCATGTACATAGCACTGTCTTGCAATTCTACATGCTAAATAAGATTTATTTTGAAGTTACTTTTCTGAATTGGCTCATTCCCTAATTTTACTGGCTGAAAAACTATGGAAAACAGGGGAAGGACACTTAATTTTCCTCCTTCCAAGTAATTTTTATTTCAGCATTTCTTTTGTCCATTTTCTATAACAAGATAATTCTCCAAAGGAAACTTTTAAGGAGACAGCAATCTTTTTGCCACTTGCAGTATTGAATATCTGAAGGCAATGTGAGGTTACAGCTACAGCTCCTCTCACAGCTCAGACCACGTCTGATTTCTGGTATCTGCTGATAAAGCACTGACTTCCCAGAAGAGACCACTGCTCCTCTCACACACTCTCAAAGTGCTGATTGAGCTTTCAACCTAATTAATTGTTACATTAAAGTAATAAATGAATGGAGGCAGAGCATCTATACACTTAAGTTCTTCAGTGTATGCTCCTCAACATAAGTTGTTCAAAAAGCATAACGCTGCCCAAAGCAAAACGATGTGGAATCACAAGTGAAGGTCACTGCAGCGGCAGCTGAGCCCCCTTGTCTCTCCATGCAGGAGTAGTGCAGATCCACTGCCAGGAGGAGAGGTGGTTGGCTCAGGTTCTGCCTGTAGGAAGCAGAGAATGATCTGGGGGAAGTGTTTTCTATTGCTGCCACCATGGGTGAGGTGCCTCAAGGACACACAGCTCCCCTACATGCAATAAGCAGAGTCAAGTGGCTGCTAAACGTGACCACTATTGGCCATATTTGTGCCAAAAACACATGACACAGCCAACTTTAAATATGGGTAACTGTATGCACCAAGAGTAAGATGAACAGCAGCAAGGAAAAAAATATTTTATGTACATTGACCATCTCACATGTGTTGTCACTATGCTATGGAAACTGAGGTTCACATCTTCAGTATAATTTCAATTTCCTGCAAATACAGCTCTGGTATACAGCTGTGATATTCCCACTTCAGCCTTCACATATACAAAAAGAGTTACATTGGCTGCCATGTTAAAAATGGATGTTAAAAATGGAAAAGAGAAAGAACTGCCCAACCACTGTTCCACTTCTGAGCCAAGGAAACATTTTTGTTTGCTTAGTTTGTGGCTTTTTTTTTTACAGTATATACTTCAATGATCTGCCAAGAATAGATGGGCAATGCAATTTACATTTCTTTTGTCATACTATTTAATGAACTAATTAATTTTGTCAGTAATGACCTAGATAGTGCTTGAAATTCTTCTTCCTACAGGAAATAATTTGCATAAAATAATAAAACAAGAGATTTTTTTTTCTTGTTGGACCTGCACTGAAATAGGGCCGACAGAAATCTTACCATCTAGCATGTTGCAGAGGAACATCTTTTCATCTAGGAAATAATTCAGACCCAAAAAGTAACAAGCAAAAGTGCTTATCCCTTGCCACTATTGCTGTTTGTGAAAAAGCAAACTGGGAGAGACCCAATAGTTGCAATCTGCTGGCTTTGAACTACCCACTCATTGCTGTTCACACAACTACCAGCCAATATGTGCATTTCTATTTCTCATTTCTTTTTGGAACTAATCTCTGAGTTGAATCATAACCACATGAAAGATGACTTTTCCAAGACAGCAGCATTTAAAAATTTAGTGTGTGCATCAAATATGGCTTGCTTATTTTGATCACATTGCTTTTTCTGAACACTCTGAATTACTGCAAAAAATGTCCCACCCTCTGTTGCTCCTATAGTCAGTGGACTCTCTGCAAACCACCTCATAAGGAAAAAAAGTCGAAAGGTTTTGGTAAAAAGGTACTTTTTGGGCAGTCTGTCAGCCTTCCCCAGCTATAACAAAACAGACCTGATTCCCTACCTTCTCTTCACAGGCAAAATGAGCCACTTGGTCTCAACCATGAGATGAAGAAGATACTGGTTATGGAGGTTTCAGGCAACAGTGAAAGTGCTTTTTAATCAGAAAATCAATCCCTTAAAAGAATTTAAAAGAAATCTAGTATCTTAAAAGAAACTAAATCCAAATGTTCCAGAAAGACAGAAGAGCTGTAATAAGCTCTTGTGAAATAAAAAGCAAGGTCTCTCTTTGACATACCTACACACACATCTCACCCAGGCACTTCCATCTCCTATTGAGAGATAGGAAACCAGTGGCTCAAGGTCAGTCAGGCATAATCCAAAACCAGATTAGGATATCTCTTTGTGTTCCCACCCTTTTAAAGATGCCAGGCATCACTCTAGAGTATTATTAGGCCTACAGTTGTACTAGCAATATTGTGGGTTTAAAAACAAGAAAGAAATTAATAAAAACATAAATCTGAAAACAACAGTGGGTTCCAAAATCATTCACTGTTATCCTGCTGGCACACAGATTATTTGTTTTTAATTTCCACCCAGTGAGCTGAAAGCACTACGCTCTTCCAGAATTTCTTACACACACATCCAGCATTCAGCAGCTCACTCCTCTGAGTGACTTTGCATTGCCATCTCTTGGTTTTCCAAATGCCTCTGCTGTGTGAAAAATAAATAGCTTCCCTCCTCCACTTAACATTGTGGTGTTAAATAAATATTAATATAAGACTAGGTTCGCACTGTTTTATTACAAGTAAGTGGTACCTTACTCTGCAAATATTTCCATTCTCTTTACCACAGTAAGGTATTTCTGTGCACAAGTAAAGGAGGCAGAGCCTGGCTCAGCCCAGCAGCACCATTTACTCCTCTTCCCCCAGCTCAGCTTGGCCCAGTGGCACAAACACAGAAACCTGCTGCCTGTGCACAGGGCAGCAGGGAAAGCCCTGCAGGACACCACACACAGCTCAGAGCACTGCGAAACCCCAGCACATCAACCCTTTCACCACACCACCCGCAGAACCCTTCTGTGCCTTCCTCTCAGAGAAGTGCATGTGAGCAGGGCCAGGGGACGGCAGGCTGAGCCAGACATTCCCAAATTCAGCTGGCATCTAAGCTGGACCCACTTAACAGGCAGGCACAGAACAGTGTGGCACAAACATGCACATTTATGCACTTGTACCTTTTTTCTCTCTTGCATTACCAGAAAAGAAATCAAACTCTTCTGCTTTTTGAGAAGGGGACAAAATACAGTGTGGAGATATGCAGGCTTATAGCCACTTACCCACCTAACCAATTCACCTTGCTGCATATTGTCAGTTTGTAAAATATTCCCCTTGCTTCAAAGACCCTTCTACTCTCTCCAGTTTTACCCTGTGGTACCTAGAATAAAACACCAAACATTATGCTACTCGGTGATATTTCTCCACAGTAAAAAAGTGCAAAGCTGCAGTTCTATTGCTCTTATTTTCTGCTGTTTGATTTTTGTTTTCTTTCTTAACTTTTTGTATTTTAATGCATACTGTATTGAAAGGTCATATTTTTTAAAATAAACTGTTTAAAGGTATTTAATCATTTGCCACATGCTGAGCTTCCTTCAGTTTGTCTTCCTACATTGTTCTAGTAACAACAACATGATAGCAACTAAAAGTAATACTTAGATTCATGCTATATACAAGTTATTTTTTTTAAAAAAGCACATAATTAAGACGAAGTTTGAAAAACCCATCATTTTCATATCTGTATCCCACATCTAGTGCTATTTTCAGATTTTCTTCCCAGTTTTATTACACGAACTTCTCTAGAAGCTGTTGACCGTATGTTTTTCTTCTTTTAAACAGTGGTCTCTGACTTGCCACTTAAAACTCCTTTCTATGCCTGTGTTGCTTTGGGCTGGGATAGAGTGAATTTTATTCTCAGTAGGTAGTGTGGAGCTGTGTTTTGGATTTGTGCTTAACAGAGGGTTGATAACACAACATTTCCACAGTAATCTCTGTTTCAACCATTTTAGACTTCTGACTGGAGACAGGCATAGATATGTTCCAGTTCACTGAAAACAAGGTTCAAAATATTCCAATCAGACAACCAAAGATTTGGCCACCCAAAAATCAGAAGTATCATGCCATGAGTGTTCAAGCAATCTTTAGGAACACCTCTGCCTTGGTAGCTAGGAGCAAAATAATGTATTCAACTGCACAGTGTTTCAGATTTACTGAGAAAAGTCAGATACCACAATTAATTAATTCTGCAGCATAATAGAGAGGGTTTTATGATTCTGCAGGTTAGTTATGAACACAGATTAAAGATAGGTGGATATACTTGGAGTTTCTGAAGTGGACAGTTTGGCTGTAAGAAAATTAAAATTGCCTTGTGTACATATTTGTCTGGAGTTTTGTAGTATTAACATAAAAATAAAAACTGAAAAAAGGAGAAAATACTTAAGCTGTGGGCTGTTTGTGCTTTATTTTTGACTTTCTAGTAAGCAGTCAGACTAAAACGTTCAGAGTTAAACTGATGATTAGATCACAATTAGATGTTAAAGCAGTCAGAAGAGGAATGGCTACAAACCAGAAATGGCAAAACCAAAACCTCTTGTACCAACATCTGCATAAAGCCTGCAGGGAGATCACCTCCTTCATTGTGACACCTGGTTCTGAGCAGACCCTGTGCATCCTGGATTTTGGCTGGAAGATGGTGTCCCACAGCTGGGGTGGAGCCAGCCAGTGCTGCCAGTTTGACCTGGCTCCCACTGTGGAACAGGTGCAGGTCTGAGAGCTGAAAAGCTGCAAAGCACAAGGACTGAGAGACACAATTCACTTCTTCAAAAGAGAAAACAAAATCCCTGTTGTCTGCTATATACACTCAAAATATTGAACTAAGCTCGTGAAAAAATCCTCAAAAGATGTACTTTGAGGCAAGAAAAATGCTTCATTTTCTTCTCAGGATTTTTTCCCCTTAATTATATTGTTTTGTGTTTTAATGTGTTTTGTGGTTTAATTTAACCATTATTAAATGAACAGCTGACTTTGAAAATGTGAAAACAATTTTACATCGTAATTTTTTTCTCACCACGCTTTATTAGTCAAATTCAACATGAAGCTGTGAATGACAAGTAGTCTCACACCTACCTTGGGGGTGGGGAGAGGAAGAGAAGAGAGGGAATAAGAAGGAGGAAAACATGAAGGTGTGTACAGAGAGCTATAAAATCATTAGTGTCACATTAGGGGATGGGGAAATGCTGCTGACCCTCTCCTCTGATGACGAATTAAGTGGTATTGAATGGTATTAGCAAGTTCAAAACCAGAAAGGCAGCTTTTCTCACACAGCTGACTAACCTTTAGGTCTCCCTGCCATGGACCTTATGAATTTTTAAATCTTAGTTTTAAGAGGACTCAAAAGGTATCAGGACAAAGTCACAGAAGAAAAATACACAAAGGATTACTAAATACAAACAGACTGCTTGTGATCCTCTCCCCTAATTGGCTGGGTGCCAGGAGATTATTCCAAACAGCACAGTGACATTTTCCTCCTGTACTTGTGCTGTCCCCTAGGCAGTACTGCTGGACGCTGTCTCACACCAGACACCCGGTCAGATGGACCTCTGAGAGGAGCAATCTCTCTATGCTTGCAGCTGTGCTCCTAAGCCAGTTAAGTAAATATTTATTTTAAGACACCAACGCAGCCTGAGCCCTGTAACTGTGTGTCACCATCCTGGACCAGGCTTGTTTTCCCCCGTTTTACATAACTGAGGGAAAAGCAGAAATTCCACTGGCTTTGCAAAACTGCATTCCCCCCAGATGAAGGTTTAGTAACCACAGCATGCAAATACATTCTCAAAAGATGTGCTGGTAAAAATGCAAGCACAAGCACTCTCATTTATCAGGACAAACTGAACAACTGCATGCACAGTTCTGGAGCAGGAATGAGCCAAAGGCATGCATGGTAGTGCTTGAAGACAGAAAGGACTGTGGAGTAACCCTGGAGCTACCTCCACCACCAAGTGTGGATTACAAGATTGTACAACAGCTTTTCACCAGGCTAAATTTGTATATATTTAGATATTTTATGGCAAACAGATATTTGCCCTTATTGTGTCCAGGCACCACTACTCTGGATAACTGACAACTGACAATATTCAGTAACAAAGAGTGCATATTTCCTAAGAACATGATGCGAGCTTTTACTGAGGTAGCTAACCTAAAACCCACAGACAACATTTTCAGCAAAAATGTAAATAAAAAATTTTAAAAAGTCACAAAAAGGAAAGAATTGTAATTTGGGGATTTATACATAACAGATTTTATCTTGACATGCAAAATGGCTTCTATTATGTTCCTTTGCAATCTTGAAATTCTAATACAATAACACAAATCCTAGACAAGAGCTGGAAGTGGGCAGCATATGTTCCTACGGGATCCTTGGACTTTACTCCAAACCTATTCCTTCTGTGCAGAATTAGGAGCCAGAAAGAGATGTGATTTATTCTAACACTTTACAGATCTATTAATTCTTACTAAGCAAACATGTTACTGAAAAGCTACATGCAGCCTGCTAACCTTTATCAAAATCCCTCCTTAATTCAGTGCTTATAGGCAAGGCACAACCATCATACCAAGATCTGAGAGAAAAGCACAAAGATGCTTGATAGAGGCACAAGATTGATACGAGCAATTGTTATTTACACTACAAAAAAAGAGGCTCAGCATAACAATGGCAGATTACAGGAGCATCCCATTGTGATTTTTGATAGAATAAGAAATACTTAGTATTCAATCAGAGATCTTTATTGTAATACGACAGAAGAATGTAACAAAGGTGCAGAATCCTCCACTATTCAGGCTGATGCACCAGGCTAGAAAGAAAATCAACAATTCTATTTTTGGTGTCTGTGACGCTGAGTACACGAGGTGCACGTAAGCCTAACAACTAGCATTTACTGATTGAAAACATTTAGCAGGCATGCTGACAAACTGTAGCTCTGCAGAGACAATGCCATGAAGGAGATTTAGCATGAGATGGAAAAGCTGGAACTGAGAGAAGAATCACCAAGGTACAATGTTAGCACATTCCCATATGCTGTATCTGAACCTGCTATTATAGATGCACCCCAGAGAAGGGTGGTGAGCTCAATGTGGGGAAAATTCATCCAAGCCCTTATTCTGCTCCTGAGGGGCCCTATGGGAAACAGCTGGGTACAGCACCAATCAGACTGCCCTTGGAGGCTCACAGGTTGGACACTCCTCCTCTAGGCAATCGATTTTCAATCTCACAGCAAAAATTTTACCAAAAAAAAAACGGATTTTAATTTAGTGGCTGCACTGGAGACAGCAAAACTGTGTTGTGCTTGGAGTTCTCTTAGGGTGACAGAGCTCTGCCTCACTGTCTGAGCTGTACCCAAAAGCTGGCATGAGACTCTAGTTCCAGCCACCTCATAGAGAAACCTCTAAAGGACACGGTGCTCCACTACATCTTGAGGCCAAAGTCAAACTGACACAACAGCACAAGGCACAAGTGAAATTAAATTGCAGTCCCTCACTCTCTGAAACTTTACCATCAGATAAATGACATCACCACAAATTAATCATTGTAAATGTATATAATTAAGTCAAGGTCAATCGTCTCTACATTGGGTTGTGTAGCTAAGCATAAGATTGTGATTAAAGTAAGACTCAGAGATCACTATAATTCAATATTTCAAATGGTAGTTTTTAGTGATGTGTCATTAAAAGACACACTAATACTGTGCAAAAATGGCTACAAATGCAGATCTACTTTGTAGGTTTCTAATCTAAGAGGCATTATGACTTTTTAGAACTGCTACTTGACCTACAGTCTATTTTTTCAGGATCTAGCTTACAGAAGAGCCACCCCAGAAAGTGCCTAAGGACCTGGAAAGGGAATCTGGCCATCTGGGTTTAGTACCTGCATCTGTCAGAGATCTCCTGTGTGAATCTTGGCAGGTCATTTAATGACAAGGGATGAACAGTAAGATATATGTAGAGCAAAACTGTTAATAAGGTTAAGTGACTTTTATGGGCAACTGGAGCCTGACAGGCTTAGGAAATCCCACAAGGTACTGAACTCTTTTGTAAATTCCAACTCTTCAGAGAGAGAGATTAATTCCCCATCGCTGCAACAGGAATCATGCATCCATTGCTTTAACCACTCTTGCTTCAGAGCAGTATCTTGGACATCCTGACTGCAATAGGCAAGTCTGAGGGGCTCAGTTTGCTAAGGACATTGTTCTGTTACTGACCTGAAATTATGAAACATCCCCATCACAACCACTGTCCTCAGCCCCCAGCGAGGGCACAGATCAGCAGGAACTTCTCAGCACCTTGCAGTAACATGCATCACTGCCCAAACCCCACTTCTAAAAATGAAATCTGGAGTCAGAATTGTGTTAGACAAGTAAAATAGCCATCACTGGCATATTTTGTGTTCTAGGACAGATCTCTTCAAGTTGAAAAACAGAGTAAGTCTGTGGTGGTTGGCATAGCAAAGTCAATTCATCTGCTCAGGAGGAGTCTGTGGGCAGCACTACTTTGACCATCTCAGCTGTCTGACAGAGATTCTATCCTTTCCTCTTTGATGCTGAGCTTGTTATAGACTGACATGGTTTCTAATTATTGTAAACTACCAATGCAACTCGTCAATACCACAATATTTTGTGATAAAAACATATATAATCTCAACTTCTCACTGAGTTCTTAAGGAATGTAAAACCTTGCTCAGTTTCCCATTTTCTCCCCAGTGCCATAACTTCCAGGACTATGTTAAAAGCGTATCAATTCTAGAGGAAAACACTTACAAAATCTTGTGTTCATTGGTATGGAACTACTTTGTACTGTAAAGGCAAACTCAACTCTCCCCCAAGGAAGAAGAGAGAGAAGAGGCATGTTGGGCACATTTCCAGATGGCCTAGACAGGAGGCAGACCCTGCACTAAAAACATAACGCAAGAAGCTGCCCAGAACCTGAAAAAAGAAGAGACTGAGGAATGGCAGCATGACCCACAGCTCACTGCAAAACTCCACAGAGCTGGCAGACCAGAGGGGGGGAAAGGCAGCAAGAGACAACAAATCTTTTTTTTCCGTAGGGAAAATTACTGCAACAGTTGAATCTGTCAGGCTGTTGCTGCCAGAAAGGGGAGGACCTCACTAACCTTCTTCTTTCCACTCCAGCAGCTTCCTCACCCCATCTTCCCAGTGTCCCTTGCTGGTACCCAGTGGTGCCCATCAGACTGGAGTTCCCATGACCCATCCTCTCTCTTTCTGTCACTTCAGTGAACTGAATGTGGCTGCAGAAAGGCTCTGAAGAGGGTTGGAGCTGCCAGACACAAAAGTGACAGAAGTATGTACCAGAAACAGGGAGGAGGAGCAGCAGGAATTCCTTGCTATCAGCCACTGAGATCTACCAGATTCAATCAAGTCACCTCCTGCGATTTTAAATTATTTGGAAGTACTCGAGCTTTTCAAATAAAAATTGTTTTTCAAGACAGAACAACCTGAGAAGGCCTCTGTGTAACTTTTTGCATTGGTTGTATGTTCCAGACTCACACAGAAGAGAATGCATTTTCAGAAGATTACAGCACTGCTGGAGTGCAGAAAAATTATCCCTCTGAAAAAGAATACAGAAAATCTCCCTATAGTCCTGAAATCCATTCGTCATCGGTCAGTGGAGATGCAAAGCTGTTTTTATTGTGAATTACTATGATCTTTATTTTTATATATACAGAAAAACTCCATTTTTCTTAATACTCACAAAAGCTCCTCAGGTATGAGATTTCATAGAAGGAATTGCATGAATGGCTCCCTACCTTTCCCAGAAAAGTGGAATGCCTAACAGGTCAATAAGAATGATAATAGGTCTCCAGCACTGAAGAAATGATCACAGCTAATGAAGAAGAACTATTCTAGGAGAGGAAGGCAATTCAGAGTAGGCTTCAAAGTGACTTCCTGCAGTTCCCAACACTATTAAGAGATGATAAAAAAGAAGCTTGAGTAAAGATAAGACAGATGAAACAAAGACGGTGAAGATTAAAGAGCTAATAGGAATGGAAAGGAAAGGAGCTATAAGGAAAAAGAAAAGTGATTTTCTAGCTTTCTTAATGCACGAAGTACCGGGACATGTATTGAAGGAGATGACGTTTAAAAGAAGTCGTTCCAAGGGACACCAGCACGCTGTGCTTGCGCAGGAGCCCGGCTCATTAGGAGATGGAATTAGCACTGGGAAGAGGATGCAGGAAGCGCCCCGAGGCTTCTCCCTGCTCCGCTCGGCCAGTAGGTGTCACAGCAGTCAATGCTATCGGTGCACAGAGCTCCGGGCCACCGAGGCGCCCAGTCTGGGGAACGCTAAATTACTGTCCTGAAAATAAATCGGCTTGAATTAAAATTAAAGGAAAAAAAAAAAAAAAGAAGTCAATAGTAATTTCTACGATTTTTTTATCAGATATTTCAAGTATCCTTAAAGAGTTTGGAAAGAACGCAAACAGATTGCCAAACATGTCAGCAAATACCGCAGCTCTTACACCTGCACTTAGGGCTTTAGTGAGGCATTAAACACTCCGTGCTGGCACAGGTTAAAAGAACAGAGACGCTTGCTGCCCCCTCCCCAGTTCTATTAGCCAGCCTAAGCAGCACACGTGGCTGAGGTTTGTTCCCAGACATGCCTGGCCTGAGAACCACAGCTAGAACACATGAGGCTGTCACAACACGAACACACAGCCAGAGTTGTATGAGTTGCAGAAGCAAGAGAACTTTAAATAATTTTTAAAAATTTTCTACTTCAAAGAAAATTGAGAACAAACATATCTAGGAGAGCTCCTTGGGTTTAGCTTCTTTTGTCCTGGTGTGAATGCTCCAGCAGCAAAACTTCAGGCTGAGTGTTTTCCTAGCCTTTCCCAGCATCAAGGGAAGCAGATGGGCTCTAATCATGCTCTGATATAGCACAGAGAAGAAAAGCATATGATGGCATTCCCCATCATGAGTTTGCCTTAATGCTTGCCAGTCAGCTGTGCACATATAAAGCAATCATGACTTTGTTTGGCATTTCCTCTGGAACATATGGTGATTTACTATGCAGTTTCCAGCATGTATTGACACTGTTTTGAATCACACTTAAATCCTTCCCTACTACCCACAAAAACGTAAATACATGTGGTTTATGTTTAGGGTCATGTCTACCTGATAGCAGAAGTGTTCTACCAACAGCCATAGAGCAGCTGCTGGCAGCCCCCTGCCCCCCATGACCAGAGATTTCAGTGGGAGGAAATGGCTTTGTTTTTGGGGGGCGGCTCTGACAACTTGCTACAAAGCAAGACAGCTTTAAACAGAGCACCTGTGCCCAAAGGGCCCCCACTGCCTGGCTGGGCACACCAAGTGCTTTCTGTTTATCAGCATCCAGTCCTGCCCTATCCTTCCTGCACAGTCCCACTGAGTAGTGGGTTGCATAATGATCCAAAAATAGATCACTAAAATATGAAAATTATTAGACATACTTAATAATAATCCCTGCGGCTAAATTTTTCATAGCAGGCAATTGGCTGGCAGGTTACACAATACAGCATCCAAGATGTGAGTCAGAGCAAAAAAGAGAGAAGCTGCAAGAACATCAGTTAAAAAAGCCCCAGAGATTTAGGCAGTGCTCTCAGTTCATTACCAAAATACATCAACTGTGGCAACTGGACCTTCAAACTGTGTGCAATTTTGAAACAAGCAACAGTTTTCTTTTCTCACCAGCAGTTGAAGAGACCATGCAATAATTAATATTCTCATGTGAGGAAACACACTTTTTTCTTTGGTAGCAGTGGTATGAAGAACAAAAGTTAGATTTAACAGAGCCACACAAATTTTGTAAAATCAACAGAAATACCAAATAAAATACCCCGTGAAACACCAGGATTGAAATTTCATTGTATGTTTTTCTTAAAACAAAAAAAAAAAGGAAATCCATTGGATTGCCACAGTATCTGCTAATCTTTACACAGTGATATTGAAACTTGAAACACTTAAGAGAGGAAATACAGTCTTTTAAAAGACAGAAGTAATTCCAGTGAACAGCTCTTTAACCCTTCACTCCCAGGGAAAATGACCATACTCTCCACAAGATGCATCACATCAAGAAAATGTAATTAGGTGTTGGTTTTAAGAAGCTATTTCCATTTGCTGGTCTTGGTGCATAGGCTCCACCTTCTTTATCATACATGTACTAAAAATCCTGACCAAAGTAAACCAGGATACTGAATATACGTTTACTTCTCTAAGGAAAAGAGATGAGAAAGAATAAACTACTTAAGGCAGATGTTCAGATGTAAGTGGGTTTGCTTTGTGCTTCACCAAAAGACATTGGGATTACATAGGAATAAAGAGCCTTCATAAACCTGGACCAAACTAGAAAAAGAAGAAAAAAAAGCAAATATTTAAGTGGTACAAGAAGTGAAACTAATCCATGAAAACAGGTTATTTATAGCACACTTAGAGCCTGAAAAAGTGCCATGCAAGCAAGAAACCTGCCTTTAAACATTTAATCTTGGATTGCATTAAGCAAGCCAGATAAGAAGCACTCAGATCGCTCCAGGCACTTGGGTGAGTGGTTCGCTCACCCGAAGCTCCCACACTTCTGCAAAAGCTGCTGACTGCTGCCTTCCAGCTCTGAGAAGACCAACAAAGGCCCAAGAATAACCTGAAGAGAGTTCTTGACAGTATCACACTCAGTCATCAAAACCTTGGTTTCAACAATAGCCTTATCAAAACAGGTTTATCAGCTAAAATTAGACTACTGTTGTTTTCCAAAGCCCCTGCTCCAGGCTCACCTAATGCTGCACACATGCAGATCCCCACCCAAAGGGGTAAGAAAAAGCTTTGCTGTTCTGCATTCAAGCTTTAAACTAAAAGCCCTGTAACTCAGTCCCTCACAATGTAACTCAGCCAGGTTGTAGAGGGGAGATGTTCTCTGGAAAGCACATTTCCCAGGTTTCAAGGGAAATCAAATGGGAGATCCTGCCTGGGTGGCAGCACTAGAATCATAATCAAGGAAATAAAAGGAGCTTGATGGCACCCTAACAAGCATGAGTCAATGTATTTCATGCTTGTCTGCCATCAGGAAAAGCTGAGATGCTTTACCAGTGCCCAATAAAAAGAGCAGTTTAATTTCCAATGTCTAGCAAGCAGCTTGTTCCAAATCTGTTGTTTGTTTCATTGGAGCATAAAACAAAATCAAAATTAAATCATTTGTCTGTTTCTCTAAATCACTTAGGATGTCTAAAGGCAATTGAAGCTTCTTAATGGGGAACAAAGAATATTTGTATTCCAAAACAATCTTAAACAATTAATATTATGCTATTAAAGTGCAACTCTTTTTCTGCATTTAATGCAAGCTGCCATATCAATACCCTAAACAAAAATAAAATAAGAAGCTTCATAATGCAATCATGATTAGTATGTCCTAAGATAAGCATGTGGGAACTTAAAGAATCATGGATCCAGCAATAGTCAAATGATTACTAACATTAGCTTCCTTTACATTACAAAGGTAATTTGTTGAGCTTATCATTATTATTACCACTATTGCTGTTGCATCTTCACACTCTGCTCCTATCTGCTCAGTCTTGCCTTACTGAACATGCAGAATTCATATTCAGTGTTACCAAATAGAGACTAGAAACCTCTGGTTAAAGAAGGATCAGTAGAAGTGTTCACCACTGGTGTCAGATCCATTTTAGGAAGTTCCCAGATGTAAGAACTATTCCTATTTGGTCTTTTACTACACAACTCCATAAACCATGAAATGCCCTGCACTGAACTGTGCTAGATTTCAAAGCAAAAGTTTTTGCTTTGAATAAATTGTGCTAGAAGCCTTCAAATAGCTCTGAAGAACAGTAGTAATTTGTAAAGCTCCTTTTTTCTTCCAGATCAACTAGCTTTGATGCTTCTATGGTAAAATTACCAATATTCACTGTCAGACTGCCCTTTCAGAATGTTCCTGATCTGCATATGCCAGATATGGCTGGAGTGGGAATGTTTCTTCTCTGCTGCTGCCCAGCCTGGTGTGTCCAGCAGGCTCTACCTGGTCTTCTCTACATCCCTGAGATGCATCTACTGCCACAGACCCCTCCATCCCTTGGCAGCTAAGGCAATCTAGTCTGTTAACAGATTGGTTGTCCACACCACTCCCACAATACAAAGCAGTGCTATGAAAGGGATCCTGCCCAGCTCTGCTACCTGCCAGCATCTCTTCAGGCATGGTGAAGGAAATGGAGAAAGAAATCAGAAGCAGGAGAAAGCCAGACCTCTGAGAGGTCAGCTTTCCTTACCTGACTCCCCAGGCTCATCAAGGACTGTTACGTGAAAAGCCAACCACCACTGGTCTCTTGCTGCTTGCTCCAGGAGACCTGTTTGCTCATGTGGAGCAGAACCACCCTTCTCCTTGCTTCCTCAGGATCCTGATTCCAGCACTGTCCCCTGAGAAGTTGGTCCCACAACTCAAAATATGACACAGCTCATGCAGCGTGAGATGTCTGAAGGGACACGGCTGGCCCAGGTCACCTGCAAAAGCTGCTCAGGAGGCAGGGGCTCAGCTGCTGGTGGGCAGAACACAGCAAATCACACCTGCAGAGTAAATCTCAAAGGAAAACATGACCTGGCATGGAGCTCAGGCAGGGGTAGGCAGTGTGCATGGTGTGACAAGCCAGTCTCATATCCCAAGCACACACAGTTGCTAAGTGAGTCTGGGGAGTCTGAGCAACCCACAGCTGGCACTCGCCCAGCAACCATGGAGCAGCAGCTTGATCACATGTTGTTTGTCTAAAGTGGGAGGGCTGCAGGAGGCAAGTGTTATATCTATTCTGGTCCTTAAAGCAGCTTTGTCACTCATATTCACACAGGAGGAGCAGGAACATGAGGATCCATCATGCACCGTTTGGGTACCATGTGGAAATACCAATTAAGATTGCTTTAGATAACCACTGTGGCAGAGGCCCAGCAGCACAACCTGTCCAGTGGGAGACATGGGCCTCACACCCATGCCACACAGCTTTTGAAGCAGCATTTTTTACAACAAAATTTGGTAAATCATGGGACCAGCTTGCCCAGTGAGGTGGTAGATGCCCCATTGCTGAAAACATTCAAGGTTAATTGAATGGGACTCTGGACAACCTGATCTAGTTGAAGAGGTCCCTGCTCACTGCAGGGCAGTCGGACTAGATGATCTTTAAGGGTCCCTCTCACTATTCTGGGATTCTGTACTGGGCCATGGCTTAAGGATGTGTTATGGTAGCCATAAGACATGATGCAGTGGGTACCACCGTGGTCTCGTGTCAGACTTTCCAGAAGGCACTGTGTTGGTAGGTTAAGTCTTGGGTACTAGAGCAACTTTGGATACAGACAACTGAAAAAGGACCTCTAGTGCAGTAATGTCACCAGATTTCACCTTGTTCTGCTTTAATAATATCCCTTGGGGAGCATGAGAGTGTAGATGTTGCTGTATTGAAGCTTCTGTTGTCAGGAATAAGCGGCAGACAGACTATCAAACAGTGCAGTCTGAAGGGTTTCTTTGGGGGCCATATGGGGGAAAAGTTTGTGAGATAATTTGAGGCTGCTCTTTATTGTTTTTATTGTGTCCATGTGTTGTAGTAAAACTCTGAAACACTGAGCTGTCTCTCTCCCCAGTCACCAACTGCTGTCCTATAGCTTTGTGGATCACAGAGCATCAGCTGCTCCATTCATCCAGATTTTTTTCACCCACCTCCATGGAGAGATACCAGATGCTCCACTTGTCTCCTGCCTCCTTCTCTGTTTAACTAACTTCTCTGCTGAGAGGCTCTCTTGGTACATACAGCATTCAACAAGGGGAAGAAGGACAAGCCTGTGCTTCAAGCACCATTTTTCTGGCCTCTCCTGACAACTCCATGCTTTTGCTCATTCAGCTGCTTTCTTTAGCACCCTTGTATGTACTATTAAATACTTACAGGCTGGGTTTTGTTTCAAAGCAGACACAAGGCCCTTTGCAAGACTGAAGCACAAAACCAGAGCCTGCTCTTCCACTACACAAAGCATAATTCAGCATCCTATGCCATGTGCTGCAGACCTTCAAAGATCTTCTACACAAAGTAGAACATATGACTAGAAAATCCTGGTTCCATTCCTCCTTGTCACTGAGGATCACTGTACAAGACAGCAAGTCTTTTAATCCTCTACATTTCAGTTTCTCTTCACATAAGGACCATAAATCATTGAGTATCTAATAAAAAAGAAATAAAGGAATATAGCCCCATATGAGCCCTCTGGATGAAGTACTCCTTCTGTATACCTTAAAATGTCCATGAAAGAAATTGCAACATGTAATAAAATGAGAATATTATTAAAGCTAATTTGGTAGGGCCCTTATAATTCTACAAAGTGTGTTTTTCTGAACAGCTCTCCAAAGAGCATGATGGGGTCTGGAAAATCTTACTGATTGGAAAATGTGGTGAAATAAACAATATGCAATATTTAATTAAATTCTCAGAGAGCATACCAAGAAACACCCTCTCAGTATTTTTGAAATTATGCCTTCACATCACTAACAAATATGCTACATAAATGACAGAGCAATTGCAAATTTGGGCAAACTTTTATCAATTTTAGGAATATATTACAAACCAGCAGCCGCAAGTTTTCCAGATTCTCTTCATGGCTGCATCTGTGTTACAGAATAGTTTGGGTATGAACACTATGAACACTGAAGGTCATTTATGAACTATTTTGATTGTCAAAACAAAAATTACTATTTTCAAGGTTGCTGAAAAAGACCACTGTAATGCTTTTATGTTAACAGGATATAACTGATCCCAAGTGACATTCCAAATAAAAGCTTTTTTTTTATTTCTTCTTCCATTCACTCCCATGAATTTGTCATTGGACTAAATGGGAGTCTCCTCTTCCAGAAAGGGTACAGGATAATTACTGAGAACATGTAAGCCATTGAAACTTTTACCCCTACAAGACTTGCTGCTTAAGCAATTTGAAAAATGCAGGGAAGGAAAACCAAAGGTTAATATTTCTAGACTACAACAAATTTTTAATGGCACAGCCAATATCCATTTGTTAGAGCTAGCACTAGTTTCTTCCTCTGTTATTGCTTTGCATTTTAGCATGACCAAAGGTTACAGCATCCTCATATTTCCACTCTAGCCAACTATCTGATCAAGTATGTGATGGAAATCAACAGCAATTTCGTTTTCATTAATCAAGATAATAACTGGCCATAAATAACATCTTTGCAGTTACTGTGAAGTAACAGCAAAACCTTGAAAAACAACAAATTGCACGTCTCCCTACTTAGAGGATGACTGCAACGTGCCTCATTACGTGCAGCACTACAAAGAATGCTGGAATTTACATGACATTTAAATTTCATACTAAATCCAGGCATCAACCTTGAAGATGGGTGACACAGATGTATCTAAGCCAGTCAACCTGGGTATAATATTAATTTCTTTTAAAATATTTTGTTTGGGTTTGGTTTTTGGTGGTTTTTTTTAAAGAATCAAAGTAAAAAAGGAGGTTCCAAAAGGGGAACATAATTCTGTATTTTCACACAAAGACAATGCTTACAAAAGTAAATCATCAAATGTATTACAAAATTATTGTGGCAGAAATTTTCTTGGATTCTCTGACATCAGTTGTGTATATAAATAATGAAAAAAATGTTGTGTAGTATATTTATTACAGAGCATATGGGAGAAATGACCAACCATTAAGTATGTCAGAATGGTGGAAGAACGTCCTCTGAAATTTTAAGATGGAGGAATAATATGTTTAGATGAATTGCAAGGCAAACAGGTTGGGGAATGATGGGAAATGTAGATGTGGTTTGCCAAGTCACAGAGATTTAGAACAGTGCATGTGTGGAGTGTTTGTTTTCTGTGTCTGGAGAAGACCCCAGGAGATGGCAACAAAAAGAACTACAAAGGTATATGGTAGTAAAAGCACAAAGTATTAAAGCCCAAACACTTCTTTAATTTGGTATTGGGTTTTCACATTCATAATGCTGTACTAATTAAAAATGGATTTAGTGGACTTAGTTCCTGATAAAAATCTGGTGAATACATTATGCAGTCTCACAGCTGCACAGAGAGACAATGGGTTTAGACCTGTGGTTAATTATGGCCCCTTCATGTCCAGTTGCATGACTGTGGATAGTAAAATTCCCATTCCAAGTCCTAATGCTGTCATTAAGGACAGCATTTTGGCACACTGAGTATACTCAGAGTAGCCTGCCACTGTGTATATATATATATGTGTGTGTGTGTGGGTGTATGTGTGTGTGTGTGTCTCTTTATATTTTTATATATACAAATACATAAACACACAAGATGCTGAAGTTCATTCCCCATTTTGTAATGTAAAATGCAAAAAAGAAAATTAATGGGAATAACTTTAAAAAGCCACTCAAAGAGGGACAATACTAATATTTTCAAGTGGAGTTAAGACCCCTCTGCAGTCTGCTAATTTAGAAAAAATTACTCAAAAAAAACCCACTTAGTACATTCACTTGTATAGAGATTTTACATTCTACATCAGTGTCACACTTCTGTTTGAAAATTCGAATTCAAACAGGTGTTTGGCATAGCACATAACAAAGTGCACTTCCTTTTGAGGAAGGAATCATACACAGTTTGAACAAAAAACCCAGTTGCTGGCTGCAAAATTAACAGCAAATAATAGGGGATGATTTATGACCCTACTCCCTGTCTATTTCTTAAAGTAAGTTCTTATATTGAGCCACAGCCCAACACACTCCTGACACTTGACTTCAGCTGAGGGAATAGCTGGTGGCTACAGTTACAGCAGAGGACTGGCAAGGTGCCCTATGAAATTTTGTTTGCAATTGGTTCATTCCCATGATGGCAGAGCATACTGGATTTCAAATTCAGAAACTCTCTCAAGGCATCAGAGGAATGTGGCACGCTCCTGGTGCTCTCCCCCTGCAAGCTGCTCATTCAGAGGCAGCTAAAAGGCTGATTCTCAAGGATGGAGACAGGAAAAGCACCAGCTGTCTACACACATAGGTTATGTGTGACCTCTCCGTGTTTACTGTTTATCTTTTCCCCAATCAAGCTGGGAAACTGCTTTGGTTCACACAGAATCTTAACAGCATTTGTTGCATTTAAGGTGAGCTACTTATTTTATGCCCATCATGTGGCATAGCAAAGAGAGCCCTCAGAGGAACTTTGGAGACCAGGCTGAGGCACACAGAGAGGGGAAGGACCTCCTTTGTCTCACTGTCCAAGAGCTCATAGCTACAATAAAAATCTCAACATTCCAGCAAGAAAACAGAGAACCTGGAGGAAGGGCTTGGTCTGGAGCAAGGATCACAAAGTCTCTACACAACACTAGCTGCAACCTCCAGAACTCAGTTTCTTCTGCTTCCCTTGTTTTGTTTGTTTTCCCACAGGGAGCAGTTATTTCAGCTTTCATTGCAGTGCCAAAAAAGGATCAATTGGATCACTTAAATTATAAAATTTGATTGCTCAAGGATGTAGGTTAGCCAGTGTAACTCAACTTTTGTGTTGCACGGTTATCTGCATTTTCTCTCCTTCATGGAGTTCCTTGAACAGGTTGTGTTTGGATCTGCAGTCATATGAGTTCAGCCCTTAGTGACCCTAGAGAAGACCAGAAGGTCAAAGCTGTTATGCCAGGAAATCATTTCCTTTTAATAAGTTTGTCCTGGACCCAGCTGCTTCCCAGACCAGAAAGATAATTTTTAGAAAAAAATAATACATAAGGGTATCAAGTCACTGTTCTGTCTTTTGCTTGGTCAGTCGTTTCACAGTGAAGCACCAGGTTATATCAAAACATAAAACCACCAGACCACAGAGGTTACCATGGCATTAACATAATTAGTGCAATTATAATACATGAAAGAATGTGGCACAAAAATGCAAAAACGCCTGGGTAGCAGCATGAATATATTAGAAAGTGTGTGTAACATTGGAATTACTTGGGAGCTTCTGCAGTAAATCAGTCACTGTGTGTATATATATATATATATATATACATACACACTCTCTCTTATACACAGAGAGAGATGGCAGGCAACAAAAAACCCCAATAGCTTATCTTTTTAATTGGAAATACAAAAAAATTTTCAAACTCTGATCACTCAGTCATGGTAAGCAGAAGACTGCTTTGGAGAAAGGGTAGGAATTCCTTGAATTCCCCCGGAATGTCCCCTCTTTGCAAGGCTGGTGGAGGATTGGACTAAAGGACCTCATTACACTTGACTGTGAGCAGGGGGAGGAGGGGCCCGCACATACTGAACACAGCACGCAGACAGACTCCACATATTGCACTTGTATTTCTCTAAATTGACACATTAGTAAGAACAAGCATGACTTTAAATTTGGGATTGACCCTTCCTACTGTAAAAATACTAGCAAGAATTTCACTGCTTTCACAAGGAAGACTAGACTCCCAGACTGTGTAAGAGCAGCTACACTGTGTTTTGGATTATTGTTTTCTGTCCGTGGTGGTGGGCCAACATTTAGAACTTCCTCACTTCCTAGGGAATGCATTTTTTAATTTAAAAAGGCTTGGGGGAGCTATTCTGGGGACTCCATATTCATTCTGAATAACCTTTCTCTGTATTAAAATGATTTCTGCGCTTTAGTCTACGTGGGTGGAGGAGGGTAAAAATCAAAGTAATGCATTTTCTTCTGTTGGGATAAACAAGTTGGTGTGGGTGTGTGTCTCATGTTTAAATGAGACAAAACCTATTTTAATGTCAACTTTCTATTACTCATCTGAAAATAGCTTCACAAAAGCCAAATGTCTCTTTTTTTTAAAGATTAAAAGAGTATGAAAACAAATTTTATTTTAATTCACCATCAACTTTGTTAAGGGCATTTTTCATCTACTCAAAACAGCTTTCCCATATATAGAAAGACTTTATAAACACTCTACAGATTTCAAAAAAGTCAGATTTTTTTCTTTTATATTTCAGACTATTTTATGGGTCATTGAGGGGAAAATAAAACCTTTCAAAAACAATTCAAGCAGGTCTCCTCAAAACGTGATAAAAACAAACAAAACCTCAATTCAATTTCTGGATTGACAAATGAAATGCTTAACCCCAATTTCTAGTTGACCAGAACTCGCCCTGTTTACTGCATTTTTCTTCCATGTACTGACATAGAATTGGAATGTCTTTATTGGCATAACACTGACACAGTTCTTCATACTTAGAAAACACATTTTGAAATAGCCAAAATTCTGGGTTTATAAATTTAGTCAACACGAATTTAATTCCTAATTCAGTGATCAGAATGCAAATGGTAGTTAAGAATTTAGTGACCAGCATGGGAAAACCAATAGCACAGAATAGGAAATATTCTCTTTACTAAAGATATTTCAAGGCAGTTATGGTTTTAGTATCAGCTTCATAAAGGAATAATATTCTCCCATTTTAAGGTGATTTGGAATTTGAATTTCACCCATACCCACTCTTCTATCAATTTTATTGATGATTATTAATATTTATTGATGACTGAATTAGTTTTAATGGGACTTGGTACTGAATGGCGTATCAGAATTTCAACAACTTCATATTTCTATGAAGAAATACACAGCTTGCTTTGCATGGCATACTAAGTTACTTCTTTATAACAACTGTACAGACATTATACTACAGCACCTAAATGTATGAAAATTACTCATTAGTCATAGTAGCAGAAGGCAGCTCAAAAATGTGATGAATTTATTAAATCAGTTTAGAAGGGATTATTCATTTAAGAGCATTCTGAAGAAGCATTTTGCTACTTACCCACAGAGATTTATCTAAGTCTCAGCTAAAATTTACATGACAACATAGCATGTAGTAAGTGACAGCAACAGAACAGTTTTGTTGCCTGGTTTGGGTTTATGTGGGGAGGGTTTGGTAGCAGATGCATTGCAGAGGTGGCTTCTGTGAGAAGGCACCAGAACCTGCCCCGTGTAGGACACAGCAAGTTCTGGTTTGCTCCAAGACAGATCCAGCGCGTGTGAGAGCTGAGCCCATCGCTGATGGCAGCAGCACCTCCGTGGTAACACATTTAGGAAAGAGTAAAAAACCCTGCACTACAGCAGCTGAGAGAGAGAAGTGAGAATATGTGAAAGAAACTCTGCAAACAACACGGTCAGAGAAGAAGGAGGGGGAGGAGGTACTCCAGGGGATGGAGCAGAGATTTTCCTGCAGCCATTGCTGATGACCCTGGTGGAGACTGTGGAGCTGCAGGTTATCCCCTCTGGCTCATGGAAGCCCATGGTGGAGCAGATATCCACCTGCAGGCCACTGAGAGGGCCGAGGAAGGAGCAGATCTTCAGGCCAGGACCTGTGGCTCCCCAAGGGATGCATACTGGAGCAGTCTGCTCCTAAAGGACTGCCCTCTGTGGAAGGGACCTGCACTGGGGCAGTTCCTGAAGAATTGCTGCCTGTGGGAAGGACACACATTGGACAAGTTTGTGAGGGACTGTCTGCCATGAGAGGGACCTCAGGCTGGAGCAGGGGAAGAGTGTGAAGAGAAAGGAATGGCAGAGAACAAGCATTTTGAGCAGACCACAACCTCCATTCCCCACCTCCCTGTACTGCTCAGGAGGAGATAGAAGGCTTGGGTGTGAATTTGTGCTTGGGAAGAAGGAAAGGAATGGGCAGAAAGTGGGTTTTTTAAAGATTTTTTTCTTATCTGTCATTATCCCACCCTGATTAATTGGTAATCGATTAAATTAATTTCCTTCAGTCAAGTTTGTTTTGCCCATGATGGCAATTGGTAAGTCATCTCCTTGTCCTTATCTCAACTCACAAGCTTTTGATCTTATTTTCCTCTCCCTGTCCTGTTGAGAAGGGGAAATGATAGAGAGGCTTGGTGGGCACCTGGTAACCATCCAAGTGATAACCAGCCTTGGTGGTAACCAGCCAAGTTCAACCTACCACCCTGTTTTAAACTTCCTAGTTAATTATGTTTTCTATTGTTCACACACATCCCCACTATGTATAGACAAACTATTTGCCTGTAACCAGATCTTCCTCTCTCTAGGGCTCCTGGCCATAAGCATTACATAGAACAGAAACAAGTTTTGGAAACAAGAATTTGGAACTTTTGGAAAATAGATAATGGAATTTGGCTTGAACACAATCACATGTCAACAATCACTGTAGGTGTAGGAATGTTAAAGGCTTGCAGTTCATCAAAGCTTCTCTAAGGGTGGGTGTTAATGCTTTACCTGCAGGGGTCCAACAAACTTTAGGGGAGAAGGAAGAAATCCAATGGCATGTCCTCCTAAGAGCATGAGGCTTCAGCACTAAAATCATCCACAGAAGACATGCAAACTTTATGACACACAGTGCCTCAGAGCATTTTCAGAGTGTAAATTCTATTTGAGCAAAAATCTGAGGGCTAGCTAAACAGTTACAGATATCCAAGTGAAGATATCCAAGGCCAGAGAAAAAGATGCAGAAATACAATATGGAATCTAATAATGATGAACCAGAATAAAATAAGTTTTGTTTAGATTGTTTAGATTGACATAGAGAAACTGTAAATACAAGAGCATCCAACTCCCTGAACAGCTTTTTAAAAGCAGCATGGGAAAGAACACAGTGCTTAACTGTTTATTTACATTTGGAAATGTTTTTTTTTTTATTGACAACTTTGCCTCCTTGGGAATTTGACATAATTCACAAGCCACAGGCCCTTCCAGACATCTCAGTCATGTCCAATGTGCTCAGTTTTCACTGCTGTGAGATGCGTGCCAGTCAAACATCAAAATCTCTTCCCACAGGACTTGTGGGATTGTTTTGGTGAGTACAAACACAGGAGAAAGAAGCAGGCTGTCAGTTTGACCATTATGAAATCCACATCAAATGGGACAATATTCTACAATTAAAATCTTTCTCTGCTCAGTGTAAGAAAGCTTTGTTGAAACCTTCCAGCAATTCTGGCTTTTGTGTACCAGAAAAAATTCTGGGATACCATTTTGACCTTTATCATGAAAAAGAACTTTAAAACTTGTCATGTGAAAAGGCAGAATATAAGATCATGGACTGTCCCTCTGAAAACAAACTGCTGCCAACACCCCCTGAGATTTAAAACCAGGGCTTGAGGCACTTCTAGCTGAAATGTATGATTTGAGAGAGGTTCTCTCTCTAGTTAGAGCTTACACTATCAAAAGAAGAAAGATTAAGCTAATGCTGAAGAGGAAAGCACAATTACATTTTAAAATTGCCTTTTGAAAGAGATGCTGGGAGTCCTGTCCACTGGCACAGTTGGAATACTGTAGAATAAACACACCTCTACACATACAAAAGCAAGTAATTTTACACTGCCAAGGAAAGAGATTATTCTGTTACAATCATTGCTCTCTCAAGTATGTTCTGACTAGAAGCTTTGGCTTTAATTCACTAAATCATGTTTTGTTTGTAAAAATGCAGAATTCTTTGCCATTTCTTTCACTCCAACAAAATCCCAGTGACATACCTAGATCCTACTGCCTTCCTTCTTTAATATCAGGATACAAATTTCAGCTTCTGGGAAAGCTACTTGTGCTTCCTATCATGACACTCCAAAGTATTCAGAATTAGTCATTTAATCTGTATCCAGGCTAAAATGGCTTACTAGAGAAATCTCATCTTAATAAATTATGTATAAGAATTCTCCCTTTTATGTAGTGTGAGCAGACATTTGAGCTATAACATCGTTTATGGCTGCAGCAGAATGAAATGAGCAAATGCAGGGTGGTACAGCCCAGTGGAAGTCAATATTGGTCACAAAACACACATGGAAAGAAGCAACTGCCAAAGCCAGAATATTTGCCAGAGACCTTTCCCATTCTTAAAGATAGCAAACTTGCACTCCACCACAAGGCAAAGACAATGACACGTAGCTATGAAGGAAGATTTTCTCTTCTATAGTTCTACCAACCTGAAGCTATGATGTCCAATTTGGAAACCCAGAAGTGTTTAAATATTTGGTGGGAAAAACCAGACCTCCTCCATCCAGCCTGGGAATCCTGCTGCCCTCCCAGCTTGCAGCATTTCTTTTGTCCAGCAAAACCCTTCATTAGGGTGAGTTTGTCACTTGCTATCCCACAATACAGGGTCTACACTCTGGTTCCCCTCAAAGATTCCAAAAATGGAGAGAAACATCAAGTTAACCTGCTTTAACTTCAGAATATTGTTACAGCAAGTATTACTCTGAAAAACCTCTCTCAGCTTCCTTGCAGCTGCAAAGTCTTCAAGTCCAACACATAGCACCTGCAGGCACAGACTTCAGTTTCAGTTTCTTAGGATGGTGGAAAGAGAGATGCAGTTGATAATCCCCCTTGCTCCCACTTAGATGAATATCTCACTGACTGGCAACAGAAGGAGTTAATTAAAGGCCTGCTTTATCTTTTCCTTTAGGAAAAATAAAAAGTTTCCTAAGTCTGAGCTCCACTCTGAGGTAACTAGACAGCTAATAACTTCAAGAGGGATTTTAGCCACTTGAGGAAACTGCTCAGGGAGTCACCTGACAGCAAAATGACACTTTTAGAAAAGAGGATATTTCACTGGCATTTGTTGAAAAAGTGAGTGAAAGGAAACTGCTTTCACAGCACAGACAGAGACAATAATGACATGCCAGGCACAGAGCACTGGAAACTTTTCCCTTGGCCACGAAGTCTTTAAGTACTACAGACATTGACATTTTTTATCTGCAGGCCTGTTCTATGGGGATACACAGACCAGAAGTGTCCTGCCCTCCCAGCCCAGCTCAAATCACATTCAACATGAGTAGGAATAACAACACAAGGAATGTTGCCTTTTACTTTGCCTAAATCCAGCTCTAGGTTTAGCTAAGGTCAAGACCAGCTGACCAGTTTGGGTACCTTCCAATGTTCCTGCATGTCTGCTTATTTCTGTCACAGTCATCAGCAGTGGATCCATACCCAGCAACGGGGGAACATCCCTTCACTGGCACCAAAGGACCTGGGACAGGGAGCCCCAACTCCTCCAGGGATCACCTGAGGAGCACCCAAGGAATATGTGAATATGGCAAAAAAATGGACCAATGCTCCAGCTTACTAAAGCTGAGTGAAACTAGGCTACAAAGCACCTAGCCCTTCCTAGTGGGACTTGGTACCACTATAGCATATGTACCCTGGAGGTGGGGACACCTCAGAGGAACAATCAAGTCTAAAAATACGAGATCTTTCTGAAAAAAAATCCCCAAAGCTCATTTTTCATGCATTTGAAATCTGTATGAATATATTTGGGAGGAATTGACAGTATCTACATTTCAACTAGTTGAACACTTTTGGAGCCAGAAATTGAACTGTTTATTGAAATGAAAAGTGTAATTCTGGTATTTATACTCCAAAGGATATGCAATACATCACAAATGTAACTAACAGAAAGTACCAGTTCATCTTAATTCTACAAAATTCCATTTGCAGAAATAGACCAGAGAAGTGTTAGAAGCGACAGGCTGGGGAGCTATTTCTATTAAAAAAACAAACAAACAAAAAAAAACCCACCAAAAAACCAAAACAACATAGATATTTAAACCAGAATAAATGCTAAATTCTAAAAAATTGCCTTTTAATGTGCCTCACCTCAAATCTCTAAAGTATTATACCTTCCATACATTTCCAAGAGCATATATTATTCACATTATTTAACATTTTCATTCTGATTGCAATCAGCCTTCTTTTAATAAAATAGTGTTACAGTCTGTTAACTTAGAACCATCAAATTCTTACTTCCATTATCAATCAATGACACTTTTCTGCTGACTGCAACTCAATTAAAATCCAATTATTTGAATAACTGGATAGAAATTGCTATCATAAGATGCACATTTTTATTAGGAACATTTTGTGTTGAAAATTGACAGCACAGAATTTGTGACACTACAGTTAAAAAGTGTTTTGTAACCTGGGCTGGGGAAAGCAATGCCAATAAATATGGTGGGACAGTGTCACTTCTGGAGTAGGTATTTGATTGTAAAGCTGGGCCTTTTGGCTCAGATCCAAAATTACATGAATTCTGCTAGCATTACTATGAGTTTTGGAAAAGTTGGTCCCTCTAAGCCTCAAAGTTTGCTATTTCTACAGATTCTAAGAAAGCAAAAAAGTAGTTATATATCCTGAGAGCATCTTACCACATTAGCCATGGAGTTAATGATAAACTATGTCAGTCAGTGCTAGTGTTACTTGAGGTGATAGCAATGTCAAATTCTTTCATTTATTTTATTTCATACATTAACTAAGACCAGGTAAGGAGCTGTTTATTAACAGGACATCTCTCCTAAGAGGCTTGCAGCTGTGTACCTTCATTTGAAAAAAATTACTTAGGAGGAAATCCCCAAGTATAAATTTGCTTCTTAGTTTTTAATCAATTAATTTTCTACCAGAGCCCTGATTTATTTCACCAGAGTGTGGATCACACATTCTTCTTTCACCCAATACTAAAAAGCTGAATTATTTTATACTGATAACATATGCAGATTAAAAATACCATCACACTACTTTACTTTCAGTATGCCAACTCTCTACAGTAAAAAAAAAACAACTTTTAAAATGCCTAGTTGTAAAGTGCAATTTTACAAAATAGGTTTAAAATATTAAAATATTTCTCTTTTTTTATGTCTATTTATCGAGGATTCACTTGGCACCTGGAAACTACTATGGAGAATCATTTTTAGGAACAAAAAAGTCTCCTATCAATTATGTTTCTTTAGCTGATCTCAAATACCCTTGTAAAGCAAGAACAGGTTCTCTAATGTATTTCTTTCCAATGTAATATTATGGTCTTCTACCTGGCATCATAAAATCAGATCATCTGAATTATACCCACTACAGTTTTAATAAATTTCTGCAGAGGTTGTTCACTGCAGATTACACAGAGGATTTAAACTGGGCTATTAGATTATGATTACCTGCATTTGACAAAATAACTTGAAATGGCACACAACAAGGAATGAAAAGAGCCAAAAAATCAAGGATAAGAAAATGGAAATATTCTAGATAAGAAAAGTAATTCCAAAATCTGATTTATAATAAAAGAAACAACTCTTGATAGAGTGTCATGTTCATATTACTTTTCCATTGTGTCTACTGCACTTGACTTTTGTTCCATATATTGGATTTGATATCTTCCCTGTCATTTTCCTTGTGATTTCAGGCAAACCCCTAAAATATTTTTAGCTGCTTTGCAAACTGAAGTTGCATTAAGTAGTGAACACTGTTTATCACAAGGGCATGACAGTTTTTGTATATGCTGGAACCTGTCTACTTCCTGGAAATATATAATACTTGCACATACACACAGTCTAGCTCCCTCTGAAGCCAGCACTGGAATAAATACTCACAGTCTTTTGACTCTACATGCTGGCAAGGTCTCTTAGGCAAGCTGTGAAAAATCATCTTATAAACGGGGTCCACAAAAAATTCCATAATTCAAGCCATTCAGTTTTTTCATGCCAACAGTTGTTAAAAGTGAGATAATGTACATGATGTACGTTAAAATCACAGCTACTTACCCTTTTTCTCAAGTTGTAGGTCAAAATGAGATTTCTGGAGAAGGAGTGTGAAAAGGCTGTGTAGAACTCCAGCACCTTCTGCAAGGCATCCCTTTTAATCACATGAAGATCACAGTAAGTCAAAGCCCTTACGTTAGCACAGGACTGGGCGAGAGTCGACTCCTTCCAGAACACATCACCAAAAACGTCTCCTTTGCCTACAGAAAATCAACAGCATTGCTTTCATTAACAGCACCATTTCCATCAAAAAATATAAAAGAACAGACATCTCATTCATGCAGTCAAGTTTCTTCTATTTTTGCACTCAGGAAAAAAAAAAGTGTCAGAAAAAAACAACTTTGAAATATTTAATTAAATTTTTTCCATTACCTTTTTCTTAATTACAGCAGCCTAGCAAAACTTCATAAGAACAAATCATACTTTAAATGTGTTCTATGTGACAAGTCTCCTTTAAATATCAATAAAGGTTCTTCTTTAAAAATCTCGAAAAGTGGTTCATTCTTGGTTCATGTTCTCTTCTGATCCCTTTCAAAGAAATTAATTAAGAGGAAATGGTTTTTCCCTTCCTCCTTTTAGCTGTCACACAAAGGATCTGTTTCTTACATCTGTGTTGTTGATTTTTCTTGATCCGGCTAACATTTACCCACTGTTGTGTCAATAAAATGATCCTGTATCACACATCAGTGCAGCTACAGGCTGCAGCTAACCAGATTCCAAACCATGAAGAGTACAATTAGTTATCCTCAACATAACAATGGCAAGGCATGAAAGTTCAGCTGTTTCCCACTGGAAGGAAGAAAACAATTATTTCCTCACACCCTTCCCGTGTGCATGTCTCTATGAGCTCGGGGCAGCCAGTGAAATCCCTGCTGTGGAATACTGCAAGGATGGCATTTGCACCAGTCTGGGCACTACAATGCAGGGCATGTACACCTAAATCAAGCTGAAAAGCTGTACTTTTGTTATTTTGAAGTCAGTTTTCCTCCCAAGCTTCTGCTGTGCTATATCATCACTGCCCATCTCTCTTAAGACCAATGACATGGAAATACATTCATATCTATCAAGTTGTCATAGGAATGGTCCCTTGTCTTATTAGTAATATCTGGCCCATAGCAATTCTTAAATCTAAAGCATCAAAAAATGTATTATTTTACTGACTTCACCCAGGTTTTTTTACATTCCTTCCCTAAATAAATTGTCATTTTTGAAAGCCTATACGAAGTCAAGAGAACTATCATAAGTAAAGAGCTCAGAAAGCAAACTTCTAAATCAAACTCAGAATTCCCATCTCAGTCCTTCAGCTGTACTTCCACCCTTACCTAATCTCTTCCATTAGATGATAAGCATTTTTTCTTTCAGAAAAAGCTTTCAGCTTGATGGTAAACTATCCTGAATTGCAGCAAGTTTTTATTAACTCTAATGTGTTCCCAGTCTTTCACAGAAGACCTACACCATCCACCTCACATGGATCAGTTTAGATCCTGACCGCTTTAGACTTCATTTTAATTTTAAATATGTGTATATACACTGAAACCACCTGTTTTGTTAGCACATTTTTCACAAAATCAGGCAAAGGCACCATAAAGATAACCTTTCTTCCACTTCTAGTCTCTTGCACAGGACAATGCCAACATCTAGAAATAGTACAAAAGCTTCATATCACCAAACATGGTGGTAGCCCCACAGCCTAGTACAGTAAACATATTTTCTTTTTAACAGCAATGACTTTTCACATTTTCAATTATGTGTATGTTTTTTGTTAGCAGATACATTAAAAATTGCTAAAGCAAAAAAGCTTCCGTGCAGTTGAAATAGATCATCTACAAGGCCTTCAGACAAATACACAATATATTTAAAATTGAAATGAAACAATTTTTATGCACCATAAAAACCGATATGCTTCACTGGGTAAAAATGGATTGTTTGCCTTTGGAATAAATATGCTTTTATTCACAATCTTCCAGGCAATTAGCTAAACAACTGTTTTAATTAACGCTCGGGAATCTATCAAGCATTGAATTGTGCCATCACTGATGAGCAACAGTTAGAGCTGGTAGTCCAGGCACAAGGGAGAGGAATTCTAACTCATTTCTAAGGGTATTGCTTAACATCTCCAGCCAAGTTTCCCTACCTTATAATGACAACCATGATGTAACTGACCCACAGTAATGTGTTGAATAATTAGTACAATCCAAGCACAAACAGCATGGTGCTGCTCTGCCTGCCGCAGAAGTGAGGTACAACACAAATTAGTGATGTCTTACACTTCTTGAAATTTAATTCTGCTTTACCCATAACACAGAAAGATGCAACTTCGTCCTTCACTTGTGGCAGCAACCACAGTTTCCCTTCACTATTTGTAACTCTTCCATCTGAAAAAAATCTCCCTCTTGCAGTGTGCAGGCACCTCCCATTAGAGGCAAGAGCAGCACAGGAAGGAGCTGGGTCTGCTGGGTGCCTGCTGAGCCAGATGAGCGACAAAGTAAGATCACAGAAGTCCCTGTTTTTAAGAAACAAACTGAGCAACCCAAAGAACTACTTTTTTCTTTCATTAAAAAACTTCCTTGAAGTTAACAGCCAATGATCTAGCTGAAAATGAATCCTAGTAAGGCACATGCAAGCACCTCATTGTCAAGTCCATTTTCTTTCTGTCAGCTCCATTTTCTAAATGATGCACACCAAAAGTATTAAATTTGATTGTCAAAGTCTAAAAAAAAAACTTGTTTGGCATTTATAGAAAAATGAGGAGGGGGAAGGAGCAGTAGAAATCTATACAGCAAGAAGAATTAAAATTCCACCCAGGATTATCTGCACTGCATTAGAACAATTGTCCTCTTATGCATAATAAGGAATTGCATACCATCTTCCTTTGTCTATATGTTCTCCACAAAGAGAACTGTGGAAAAAGGAATAAAAAAAAAAGGGGGGGGGCAGACTAAGTGGGGGTTTTATCAAAACCATCAAAACCATCTGTAGTTGGAAAGCAAGAATGGTATGGTGATACTTCTGAGTCAGAAGGTGGTTGGCAAAGTCCAAGGGCTTCATTAGGGAACCTGAGCCAAAAGCCTCTTTTTATATATAACTCCAGGCTTTAGATATTTCACCTTACCTCTGAAGAAAGATTAAAAAGGTAGAGAAATGCAGATGGCCATTTGTTTGTCAGTACTTTGCATTTCTCATTCCCAGCTTGCTGAATTCCAGATGTTTGCCAGGAATATTATCTGTCAATCACACTTAAAGTGGATGATCTAAGCTTTCACCATCAATCATTTATATTCCCTGCTGGATTTGTGGGCTGAGGACCTCTTCCACCATCAGCTCAACATGCATTGGAAAGCCAAATAGTTTTCTGCCTTTTATGTTTCCTTGTTTGTTTTAATTATAAAAACAAGTCCCTAAACCCAGGTATATTTAAAGTGTGAAGAAATATTTTATAAAACTGACTGTTTCCATATTTTTTTCTTTCCCAGTTTCTTCTCTACATCAAATTTGCTGTTTATCTTATAAGGGAAAAGATGATTTCTCTGTTACCACTGCCAATTCAGCCTGAGTCAGGCATAAGGTCAGGCCACATCCACTCTGTCTCCTGAATATTACAGCTTATTCAGGTGTTCTGCTGATTCTGAGGAAAGAACCACACTCTCACATTACAACTGTACTGCCTTGATACCACAACAACTCTTGGCCTTTTTACTCTTATAAGGGGAAAGACTGAAGAGCTCTTCTCTCAGGCAGAAGATATTACACTCTACTCCAAGAAACATGACTCATGTGGAATGTGTGTTTGGCTGACAACCTACTCAGTCCACTTTTGGGTTCTGGGTGTCTGGAAGTCCTGCTGCAGTTTTGGTGTGATAGCTGGGGAAAAGATGAGGCTATGGATTCATGTATTGCAGGTCTTCCAAGTCAGTATGCATTTTGAAGGCATTCACATGAACCCGTGGATTTTCAGTATATCAGATAAAATATTCCTGTTTGAATCATTCTCAAAGCAACAGCAATCATTGTTACAGCAGCCAATAGCAGAATCTAGGTCATGTCCCCTCCCAGTCTGCCTTCAAATTGGGTTGTTTGAACAATAGAATTAGCATCTGACACAGTGTCAGCAGATCCAAAAATCAGACAGAATGACCAAACACTGCTTATGGTTGAGCAATGAATGACCAGACATTGCTCACCTCAGTGGCAATGCAGCACCAAGCATATCTTGGCAATCAGGTGCTTAGCAAACACAGTTATCTGTGATGCTGATCCACAGTGACCTTCCCAGCACAGCTCCCTGGAGCTGGCCTGCACCCTCAGGATCTGCTCTCCACCTCCAAGCAGTGGGAGACACCAACTGCTATAAAAGCAAACACACAAGTTTCTAGGGTTGAACTCCCTCTGTGATCACCACATGACTTTTTGTCTTCAAATGAAAATCCTTCCCTTCTCCTCTCTTCCTTCATTTTCTCCAAATCAAAGTAAGGCATGCAATTTAAACTTACCCACTTTACAGAGAGGAGAAAGATTCAAGGAAAGTAAAGACACTAGAGCAAAAATAATTCTTCCTCTTGGTGCATTTAAAGCAAAAAAAACTGTTGGCCAGAAGAAATGGAGCTACCATTTGGCATTGAGGTGGAGTATTCAGTATCTGTCCTACAGATAAATTGCACAACTTGACAGCCTCTGGAGAGCCTTAGTTTGGTTCTCCAACACAGTACAGCTGGCAGGAGATGATGCATGGAAGTTGTTTGTTGCTTTGGATTTTCTTAAGATTTCTCAAGTGCAAACTGAGACACGTAGTGAAAAGTGAATGACCAACTGCACTGCAGAGAATACACTATATTTCATTAACCAGAGGTTTTAACTACTCTTTCCCTCTAATCTTCCTCTTGTTACAGAGATAACAAACTGAAGTTGCTCTTCAAGTGATTTGCCTGGTTCATAAACAGAAACACGGTTTATCTGTTCATGCTGTAAACCACAGCCTGGCAACATTTTGCAGACAGTTTACTACACAATTGTATCAATTTTTTTTCTGCTGAAACACATTAATGTACAGATGAAATAAAAACATTTATTTTAGGGATGAGTAGCAACAACATGATTCAGTTACAGCTAAATTTTCTATTATTGTTACTATAATTAAGGTGCTTATTTGTCTCACAGAATACAGAATATAGAATTATATTTCACTACTTGACATCCCGTGATGAAGAGTTTTAAACATCAACTGGGCCCGACTAGGTTTATTCACAAAAAATGCTAGGAGGCTTCACCAGAATCTGCATAATTTATCCTTATTTGCATTTTAATTGTTACTATAAAAATGTTATAAAAATGTGCCCAGTTTGTACAAACTCAGAGGATATGGAGTAGCTCAGGTAACTGGAGTAATAAATATGTTTTGATGTATTTGCACTGGTGAAGTAATAGGAAAAGCACAGCTCAGTCTGTATTGTCACTGCATGGGCAGTGCTAATTCTCTGACCAAAAAAAACCAACAAAACAACACCAAAAAAACCCCATCAAACAAAACTAAACAAGCAACAACAACAAAAACCCCCCAAAAAAAGCAAAAAGAAACCAACAAATCTATATAAGAGGCTCAAATTGCATTATGCTCTGAATTACTTCCCTGATTACTTAGGAAGGAGCTTTATATTCTAGATATTTCTTGAAACATACATTAAAGCCACAAAATTGTATTATCTTATTTCAGACAGAAAGGATTCACAAGAGTTTAAATAGTAAGTTTTGTGTTCTGAAATACAGAAAGTAAACATGTTGAAAAACTCATGAAATTTGCATCGATTTTGTATTTAATTTTGTTCAGTATTCCTAGTAACTCCTTTAATATATATTTAACAATGCTTCAGAAACATATCTCTGAAAAAAAGTATTAGTTTGAAATTTGGCTAAAAAGAATAAAAGCTAGTGTTTCATGAAAATTTTTTCCATTATTTTTTAACCTGTCTCTTCAGTGATAAAAGAATTATTCTTCCTCCTCCAAAAGTCTGAAACAGAAACAAAACCCTACCAAAAAAAATAAAAATAAAAATAAAATTAGTTCAGTGGTTCACCTGCCAGAAACCAAGCTCTTTATAGAAAGCTTGTTTCCTTGCTAAATTATAATTTTCTACCTCTTCACACCTCTTGTTGCAGCATGCACAGAAATATGACATGAAAGCCTTCCTTACACAGATATCCTGAGATCTCAAGGGAGCTGCTGGAGCAGAGAGCCTCATCCCCACCAGATCTCAGTTTCAGCTGCCAGTGTCCCACCAGGCACTGCCAGCTTCCAAGGGGGGCCTCTCCAACATGCAATACTGTTGGACTGTTTAAGAGCACATTATGCAAAGGTGTTTAAATTCATCACACTAAAACATGAAATGTGCCCAAAAGTTCCCTCCTGAGGCCTCTGTTCACGGGGAATATTTCTCCTCCTCAGTTACTCCAGCAAGTCATCAAATGTTTTAAAAATCTGTTTTTCCAATACCCTGTGTGGTCTTAAACCATCTACAAACAGCAGTGGACAGGAGCTTTGGCAATTCATGCTTTTAATGTCTGTCAGAAATTAGACATAGAACAAACAAAAAGTCTCAAAAATGGCAAGTCGTGATATCAACCCATCTCAGATGTCTGGAGAACAGGAATAAGGAATACTCTGTCCAAAACCACCATGTGGGATAAACCTGTATTTCTCAATAAGAGTTTTAGTGCTGCTCTTGCATCCACCATGAAATTAAAATTTTATATTAATGTAGACCTCTTTATGCCATGTCCTTTTAAAAAGCTTAGCTGCATCTCCATCTGTAATGCTTTTGCTAAGTGTGCCTGGACACTCACTGAGCAAATCCGATTCTGAAAATTGTTCCTTCAGTTGATGTTTATTGAATCACTTCACAGAAATATGCAACTTGTCCAACCTGCCTATATAAATCAATCTAAAAAAAATCCACCTTTCAACTATAAATAGAAAAATCACAATAGAACTACCGAGGATAAAGATATATTGTAATTTCAATCATTCCTTTGTCAAAGCACCGCTGGCCATGTTTCAGTCTTATTCAATAGCACAAACAATGCCGTGATGTTAGATACTGTCAGAAAACTCTTAATGCCATCCATAATCCTGCAACCATTTCTTAAGCCTGAGAGCTCAGGAGCTTGGCATTTTTAACACAGAGAGGTGTACCTAAATTTAAAATTCAGGTGAAAAATGAAGCAGAGAAATAAGGGACTTCTTCAAGGGCTTGGAATTAAATAACAGGCCCTAAAATAACAGAAAATGGAGTAGTACACAATTCAGTTCAGGGAAATCAGAGTTAGCTGAGGGACAGTCTAAAGATAGCAGCCTGGGCTCAGTTAACTTATCTGCAATCTTCATGTCGGCTGAGAAGCAGTTTTCACAGGACTGTGTGGAAGTTGCAAGCTTTTTCATGGAGAGGGTGCAACACAGACAATACTTCTGCACTGCTATTGTCCCTCCTCTAAAACAGACCATCCCTGTGGTGCAGTTGTCCTTGCAGCTGGCACTGTCCTATCTGGATGCAAATCTGTCCCACCAAAATCTGAATCAATTCTCTGGTGTCAACATCTGAACGAAATGCTTACGGCTAAATGAGTAAGCTAAAGCAATTGTAAAGAAAACAAACAATTATTCTTATAACATTTCTTTAAGACTGCAATTAGATCAAATTAAATCAGCAGGAATTTCTCCACACAAAGCAAATGGAGCATTTAATATCCTGCTGAAACAGAACATGGCACACCAAAGCCCCCTGCAACATCATGTTAAAACCACAGTCTCCAATCTTGTCAACTTTGTAGCTTTGTAAATAACAATAAAATATCTGTATTTCAGAGTCATACAAATTTCACTTCCTCAGCTTCTGTGTGACCTTTAATATAAAGCTATGTGCATTCTTTGCACAGTCCCTGCCCCTCTCCCAGAAAATTCCATTCTTGACATTGTGTTACTGTACACTTTCATACCTGCATAATATCTCCATGCTGTTACTGCTTTTCAGCTTTGATAGCAGCAAAAGGAATAGCAAAAGTGAATTGTTGGGAGAAAAATCGTATTCCTTACAATAAATTCCTGCACTGACTTCCCTTCCTGTCTCATTCACTTTACTTGCCCTTTGTGGAGCCAGGAGTTGGGCACAATATTTCTCACAGGTCCCTTCCAACTCAGGATATTCTGTGATGTTAAACCAACAGTCAAGAAAAAGGTTTATTCTTTTGAATTTTTTTAGCTCAAATAAAGATAGCAAGAATATAAATGCAGAACAGCTGGAATGTAACTCTTGGGACAAGCTGTTTGGTGGGAGAGTGCTGCTTTTTTTTTTTTAATTAAATCTTCTAGTTAATGCTATTTTTTTTCATCCAGTGCTCAGCTCTGATGACCACAGTGGTTTTCAGGGCTTTGGATTTTAGATGTTAAATAAAAGCTTAAAGCTCCCTGTCCCTAATCAAGACCTTAAATCTGACTTCCAGTCTTACCTTCACACACATTGCCCCCTTGCAGGAAGTGTCACGATCATTTCAGCAGCTTTGAACCTCTCATACAAGCAAAGATCTACTGCTCAGTCAGACCCTCTAGGAGCCATTAACTGACTAATTTTGCAGCAGTCTGGAAAGTTAAGTACAAGACACTGCTTTCCCCCCTGCTATCTAGAAAAAAAAATTTGTCACCCTAATTTTCAAGTGTCTTCTTCTTCCTCTCTCTAGTTTTTTACTGGAATGTTTTCCTAAATGTCAAAAATTACGCCAATTTCAGGCAGAAAGACTTTGAACCAATTTGGGTACTAACAAGGTCTCCTAACCAACCCTTCCATGTATTTCCAGAAAATACCTACAAAAAGTTATTTTTGCTGCTAATAACATTCTTTTCTGTAATTTTCATTAAATTATCTAAGGACACACACAATTGGAGACATAGCACAGGAATTAGCACTTCATCAAGCAATGGTGAGGAGAGATTGAAAAGGTTCAGACTAAATGACTGGAGCGCAGCAAAATCCCTTTTCCCCTTCATATTCCAAAGAAAGCTGCAGTCAGACCTTATGGTCTGCACCTGAAACAGAGTTAATTCAGGAGAAATATTTTTAAGAAGTAATTTGATAAATTAAAATGTAGTAAATCTTCTGAGCACGAGTATGTTTTAACTTTTCAAAGACCTGCAGTAAAGTCAGGTTTTCAGGGGGTCAGTGTCTTAGCCTGAAAGATCAGCCCCAAAACAAAGAAACTAGAGCTGCCAAATGAAGTGCACATAAACACTTGATTGTTTTTAACAGAGGAAATAAACCCTCATTTTTTTTCTAACCACATTGGGATAAATGATGAAGTCTTTAGTAGAGCAGTTCAAAGAGATACTGTCAGACTCAGGTGGATAAAACAGCATCAGGCCAGGTGGGAGGGCTTAGGAAAGTTACAAGCAAAGCCAATTGAAAACTTTCTCCTAATGGAAGCCCTGCATGACCTGTGCTCCACTGGGCTCTCTCCAGAGCAGGGGCTGTGTGATTTGTCCCAGTCTGCCTCCAAGTGCTGGCTGTACGTCAGCACTTCATCCTACGCAGCAACAGCAGCATCAGTGCAAGAACAGCAAACTACCAAAACCAGAATTGTGTCTCATCCACGCAGCTCCCCACCAGCTAAACTTCCCTTCTACACGATCCCACTCTCATACTTACACATTGGCATAGAAAATATAGTAATAGAGAGGCTTTTCTTGCTAAGTCTTCTTTTTCTGACTAATTTCTATTGGAATGAATCACAAATAAATCAATCACCTGGCTGAGAGGTCATTTTCTACATTTTTGTTTCTGTTTCTTTGACAAGCCAAATCCAAAGATTGTATTGCATGAACATCGGCAATTTCTCTTTTTTAGCATAAATTTTGCATAGAATTCAAAACATGTATCCTTAATACCAATAAATCAAATTTCATCAAAGTGTACCAATTTCTTTAAATTTTTACTAAAACATGCAAAGGTTTGTTTGGTTTTGTTTTTTTTTGCTGTTGTTTGCATATTTTTGTATTTGTGTCTTAATTTAAATTAATGGGCAAGGCAATCTTAGGGGATACACAAAAAAAAGTACCTTTCTTCACTGCTAGCCTATATGCAATTTCTTCCAACTCAGTGCTCATATTAATCCAAGTCAATCAAAGTCAGTGCTTTGTTCTAAGAACATAAGCCTGAACTGAGAATATACCTGTTTCTGGGGTATTACATGGAACTGATTTGGAAGGACATTATGCAAGTGTACACAATACACTCTTATACATCAGTCTGCAAGGTTAAATGATTTCAGAACTTGAAAATGTTTCCTATGAATTGGATCCTCTAAGGATTAAGTGCAGTTTGCCTTTGGTTTATGAAATGCTGTACAGCAGTCCCACAGACCGATTTAGAGTTGCAATTCATTTCTCCATTGTAAGGAAGATCCGGGCTACACTGCAAGCTGCAAAGGCTGCTTTATTATGTGACAACCAGAGCTGAGCAAATAATTCACCTTGAATAATTTGTGCACTTATTTTTTTCATTTTCATTTCCAGAATGCCTGAAAGAAGATTACAGTCTCTGTAACATGCCTGTCAACTAAAATTACCCCATGGAATTCCTCACATGCTTTGCTGTTACAAGCTTTATGTTCACAGCTATGCTTGGTTTGGGACTGGTAAACAAAATTTATGGCATAGGTTCTTTGGGCTGAGTGATCAGCAAAAATCATGTTTCTTTTTCAGTGTACTTTTTTTCCCCTTAGAGTACCTTGTTTTTTCTGGTATACATTCACCAAGACCTTGGAAAGTTTAGCTAACTATTAATTTGGTAAGTTTAGCCAACTATGAAAACAAACAAACAAACAAAAACAAAAACAACAAAACCCCACAAAACAACAACAACCAAAAAAACCAAAACCAAAACAAAACCACAAACAAACAAAAAAAAATTAACCCAAAGCACTGTTTTCTACAGATAAGAAAACAGAGAGTACAGTGAAGACAGAGAGGAAACCCTGACCCATCCCTGACTACTCCTGCAGTAGTGTGGTGATTAAATTGCATAATGCCAAAGGAAAAAGAAGTCCAATTTATTTAGAATAGTGAAAAACTTAGTTAAATATATAATTTCTTTTCAGGATAGAGAAACCTTCAGCAGAAGTTTTCACAGCCTGGAGGAAAAAGGGACACATATGTGCGGAAGGAAAGGGATTCCTTAGTCCAGAAACTGAAACACAAAAATTGATGCACATACAAAATGAAATCTCACAGTATCCCAAACAGATCCCAATTTGTTTTACTTTCTTCTCCACTTAAAATATTCACAAAGAAAATGTGAATAAAACTCACCAACTTTAGTGAGAGCTGGAGAACTGATTTCAAATTTTAAAAAAGAAAAAAAGAAAAATAAGTAAATAAGAAATAGTGTGGGGAAGAGGATCGATAGTTACATCCCAAGAGAAGAACAGCAACAAAATACTTCTATTCATCCAGATACCAAGGGAACAGCCTCATTTATCTGTAGCTATCACCCTGCAGCAGCAGAGATTAGGAGTTAGGTTTCCTTAACACTGATTCCTCGAGCAATCTTGGCTGAGGGTTTTCTAAAGTGAGTGTTATGGCAAAATGCAGGAGCTACCAGTAAAGATGAGGAGAAAACTGGTATCTTTAGAGAACATTTTAAAGAAATTTGATCTTAGTGCTTTTTTACCTATAGTCAAATAGAACAGCAAGATGTATTGAGGTTTTCTTCTCATGCTGAACCCAAGTGGTGGCATAAAGGTACAAAAACTGAGGGGTCTTAGTTGGTGTCCTACATTTGTCATTTGTTAATTCATTAGAGTTCAACATGGCAAAAGGTAGCAAGTTCTTGTGTGCAGCATAGACAAGCAGAAGTTACAAATGTTATTTAGCACTGAGCAGCACAGGTGATTCCAGAACAAAAGGGAATTAGTTATCCTCCGCCTTCTCACTTCTTTAGCATCTTGTGTGGCACAAAGTATTACCAGCTTGATTCCCCACAACTCTAAATTTACCCTCTGCTAAACATGCAATCCTGTTCAAAAGTAGAGAAAAAATGGAGCTTAGTATCTTTATTAGCCCCCTCATTTTTCAGTAGACATTCATCTTAGGCAAGTTGAGTGTATGTGTTCAGAAAAAAGTAAGATAACCAAGATGTTTTATTCTCTTTTTGCAGGCTGGTATGAGTGACAGTTGCAGGATTAAGCCACCATGAGAATTTACCTTATCACAAAAGGGCTTGACAGAATCAAATGATAAGTATCACCTCCTCAATGCTCCAGCCACCCTATGATTCATCTACATCTATTGGATTATCACACTCTTTTCTGTTAGCTTTGCCTCAGAATGCTGTTCACACCCCATCAGTTTATTTTCAATGCCTCTAACCCAAGTTAACGCAAATTGGCTCTAAATGTTTTAAGCTACTTTGACTTTAAAATAGATAAATATTATTTCAACACGACTTCTTAAAATAAATCTAACTGGAAAAATTCCAGAAAAAATGGATTATTATGGGGGGGTGGGAGTGAGGCAGGGAAGCCAGACACTTCAAGTTTTCTGAAGTTCTAAATGGAATTTCTAATTAGAAGGGATGTGTCAAGACAGGGAAAACCCCAAGAATGACCCTGCTAAAGTGAAGTTTCCATCGACCAGCTGAAACAGGTTGAAACAATCTGGATATCAGGTGGTTACCCTTTAAACCTCTCTGTAGTAAAACAAACTTAACAGAAGCTCTTTAAAGAATGAGCAGAGGAGTCTAAAAATTGCTGCACATATTTGTATTTATGCAAATGCATATTACCAGCTCTGAAACTCACCTAATATAGCAACGACTTCATCATCCTGGATTACTTCCAAGGAACCCGAGACCACGAAGCAAAGGCTGTCGACGCTCTCCCCGGCGTGGTAGATGAGGTCTCCTGGAGCACAGTGCACCGTCTGGAACTCCATGGCGAGTGCCCGCAGGCACCCGTCGCTGGCCAGCCTGAAGGCAGGGTGCTCCTTGAAAACCTTGCGGTTCAGATGCACACAGATGTCTGCTCTCATGTCCTTGGGGCAAATCTGCAAAACCTGAGAGGGAAATCAGGCAATCAGCTCCTGTGCGCGGCTTCTGCCTGCCTGCTGCGGCTAGCTTACCGCGCAAGGTTTAAGGATCACTTTCCTCCTTCTTATAAAATTTCTAATCTCAGAGTTTATATTATTTACCCACTTAAACCACAATACTATTTTAGGCTACTTTATAACACCTGAAGGAAAACACTGTTTTCATCTCAGCAACATGCTCTGCTGGATATTGAAGGCCTAAGATTTTTAAGACAATAAAACCTAGGGCACAGCAGTACAGAAAGTGTTGAAGAAAAGCTTCCTGAAGAATTGTTTTAGAGGGTAGATCATTGTTTTGATAGGCAGATTCCATGAAAAGCCTGCACAAGTTATATGCTTTAACAACTAAAACAAATTACTTAAAGTTTAATTAGCTGGTAACATTGAGAATTGCAGGTATCCAAATTTACCCCCGAGTGACACTAACAAGTTTTTGTTTACACAGGAAAAGGACTTTAAGGTGTGATGCTGTTTTGGGCAGCTTTTGATCTTCCAAATGCAATGCTCCTCACAGCAATTCATGATGTGTGATCCCAAGAGAGCGCGAGCTGATGCTCAGCACAGCGGGCACCAGCCAGGGCCATTTCTGAAGGGTTTTAATATAATACGGACAGCCAAGTGGAAAGAATACAAAATCACTGCTGCATGTGCAGATTAAAAGTGGAAAGAAGTAACATGAACAGGGTTTGGGGATAACAAAGTCCTTGGGGGATGGTCTATGATGAAGCACGTCTAGGACATATTATTTGAGAAAACATTGAGTAGTCTTTCTGCCTCTTTCTTTTTATTTTCTTAGTAATAACTACTCCATACAATTAAGGAACATTCTGATTGACCTTCAGAGTAACTCCCACACATTTTCCTAGATGGAAACAGAAAACTGTCTCACTGCAAATACTCCTGAAAAACATAAAGATAGCATAGGAAGCACTGTGGCTATACCTACACTTTGAAATGGGGTTCTGTGCAAGATCTGAGATGAGAACCAAGCTATTAATTCTGTGCATGGCACTGGTTCCAGATATCATGCCTGGTACTCCAAAGGCAAATAACGCCACCACCCATATCATCAACTTTGACCACCTCCAAACAGACATTTTATTACAGATATTATTTCTAAAAAGTGATGTATTTGTACAGTGCTTAGGTGTAAGGCACTCACGGATGATTTTTCTTGGCTGCTCTGTACAGAAGAGCTGCCAAACCTGCCAGTTCTCAGTTTTCCAGGCTCACAGAAATGACCTGGGGCAGCAAGACCAGTGTTTAACAGGGAACACAGGCAGCAGCCATATCTGTCTTTTTCATTATCTCATTTACTCTGGAGATAAAAATACTCTCTAGTGGCATGTTCTTGCCAAATTTTACTACTGGAATTACACACACACACTTTTCAGTTACCTGAATATCACACACAAAAAGGGATGTTACAATAGAAATGGTAGCAAAACTCCCCAAATATACAAGAGAATATTTCAAATGATGCTATTATCCAATAACTTTTTGGTATAACAGTCTTAAAGGAAGTTAACCAATTTTCCATTCTCCATTTAAAGAAGTTGTCTCCAGAGTTCACAAAACTGAAAGAGATTAAAGACATTTGAGATTTACAGATAAATGGAAGAAGACTTTCATTTGTAAGAGAGGTAAGAAATATATCTTCATGGATCAATTTTAGAATCTTTCAGTAGCTCTTTGTTAAATTTTGTTCTACTGGCATTTTCTAGACCAATAACTTAGCGTGTCTGCAGTGATCACTGAAATGACAAATTTGTGGTCTACAAAATAGTGACAGGACCAGTTCTGTGCTCAGTTCATATTTAAGTCTCTGCCTCATCTGTAGGAAGCTGTGCTGCATTTCAGAGGAGCACAAACCAGTGTTCTGTCTCATGAGCAAGAAATGTTTTATTTATGAGAAGACATCCCAGAAGTTATACACAGGCATCAAAACAACAGAGCTCAGACATGGGAGTTTATGGATTGGCACAGCCAACCACAGCTTTTGCTGTGCAGATGAAAGCTGAGTTCTTGGTTTAGCAGTTCAGCTGTGAACACACCAGTTACTGAAAACAACACTGTATTAAGCTCTTTGGTGTCCTGACAATTGGAGACTTTTTTCCTGTTTATTAAGATAATTCTCAAAGGCTACAGTGAGTATTGTTGTGCTTGGTTTGGTTATTCTGCTATCTCCAAATGCATCCTCTTAAAGCATTTCTCTCCTATCAAAGGAAGCCAAGAATGAACTTTGAAGATAAGCCAAAAAAAAATAAAAAACCCAACACGTTTTACATAGCAATTTTTTCTTGTTGTTTTGTTAAAATGATGACAGGAGTTTGTAATGGGGGCTGAATGGAAGCACTAGCACTCATTACACTATGTATCCTCAGATGTTTCTCCACCTTCCCCAAATGCACCTACCTCGAATCACAACCCCACACAAAGACAGATTGTGAGAAAACATGCAGAACAGCTTCTAGCTAGCACTAAAATATCATTTCTTTCTGAAAGCTAGTATGGCAGACAGTGCTTACAGAATCATGTCTGGGATCTAAAAATGGCAGCTATGCTGAAGACCATTTAGGAAAGCAAACAGTGCCCTGTGTGCCCCTCAGTCTCCAGGCAGCTCAGTGCAAGCCACATCTGTTGTACTCCTTCATAATGATGCTGTAACAGCTGTACAGAAATGACACTGTTTGCTCTTTAACTGCATCACCCACAGTCCAGAATGCTAAATTAAGCTGCCAACCAGAAGGCTGGTGACCAGAGCATTGGTATGATTTCCTGAATGATCCACCCCACAAATCACATCTCTTTACAAGCAGAAGAAAAACTGTCTATCCCTATAAAACTTGGCAACTAATATGAAACCAACAAAGCTACTTTTGTACATTTGTTCTGGTGAAAGGCCATCTGTTATTTTAAAAGACATGATTGGAATTTATTCATAAATTCAATGAATCAGAATGATAGCATTGGCCTTACACAAGGTACTTTTCAAGCAATACATTATTAAATACTTTCAGTTTTCATTAATATCTTTAACCTGCACACAGAATATTACATTCAAATTCTCCAACAACAACAAAAAAATTACTTTGTTTTCAGGCCCACAGAGCTGCAAGCAATCTCACAAGAAATATTGCAAAAAAATCTCATTTGGAAAAACTGGATTCTGTTACAATCTGGAGCTTGTTATTTACTTATCACCTTTATTTATTGTAAACCAAGCTTTTCCCTTTATCATTTTTATACTATTTCATGCCATTTCACTAGCAAAACATACATGCTTTTACCACTATCATATGTCAGTATGACAGAATAGCTGAAATACTGTATTTGAAAGTTAAAAATTAAGGGAAGCTGCTGCTTAGAACTATTTAAAGAATATTTGTCTCCTTTACTAAGACAGTACCTCCTGTTTATTTTAATGGACTACTTTCAGGATGTGACTTCTTTCCTTGCAGTTTAATTTACTTACCTTTTCAGTATCTATTCCTCTGGACATTGACCAGGTGGAAACGATGTAATCCATCACACGTTCACTCAGTCCTTTAGGGACCTGGTAGAGCTTTAAAAAGTCCCGGACACTGTTCAGCATTTCATGGTATCTGTTTGTGTTAGCATACATTTGCTGAAATATGGTTGTCACATTACCAAAAATGGTGGCATACAGAAGGGCTGTGAAAAAGAAGAAAAACCACAGAGAAAATACATTATAAGATGTGGTGATCAGTCTGTGTTCTACTGGGCTTTAAGACTGGAAATGCTAGGTCTTAAAAATGCATGCAAATATTAGGAAGGCCTGATGAGCATAAGCATTTTGTAGGTCACCTTCAGCACTACAAATTGAGGACCACTACCTACTTTTGTGAGAGTATGTCCTCCATCACAGACCTCCTAAAACATGACTGTCTTTGCCCATCAAACAATTCAGTAGTACACAAAACCTTACAAAACCACAACAGCAGACAGAAGAATTTTAAGAGAGATAGCTTGACAGCAAATACTTTAATTTTTCATCTCAGGTTTTATAGCACCTGTGTTGAAATACCATCAGTGACAGATTTCCAGGCTTTAAGTGCATTATCACAGTAGTAAGCTGAGTCATCGTTACCCACCTCGGAGTGACAACAGCAGTGCATCAAAGCAGAAGATGGAATATGTAATAAACAGCCACCATGGGTCAGTAATTTATAGACATAAGTTTAATAATACATAAAAACTCACATTACATTTTACATTCTTCAGGCAAAAGAGCAGCAAAGCCTGAGGCAAGAACTAGAGTCCTCAGAGGCAGACCTTTGCACAGCCCTCCTGACTTCACACAACACAGTTATGAAGCCAGCTGGTTCATCAAGATGGGTTTAAGAATAAACACTAGGAAGAAAAAAAAAGGCAGCGTTTCCAAGCGTGGAGAGAAGCAGATGAAAACACACAGGACTTGAGAAGATCCATCTGCTGAAGGCCAAGACAGAACAGCAGGCTGGTGGCAGCCTCAGCAGCCAGGTTTGATGTCTTGCAGAGGCTGGGGCTGAGGCTCTTCCAGCCAATCCAGCACTGAATGACATGGAGGGACAGGAAGCCTCAAGGGGAGCTTTCCTATATTATGAGTCAGTCAGTGATATGTGACAGGTTGGCTGTAGAGGGAGAGGAACAGTCAGACTGCAGATGTGATGATAACCACCCGTAAGTGTTCTGGCTTGCTGAGTAAGTTCTTCCTCTTAATCATTTCCTGTCCCCCAAAACAAGCACTAAATTTTGAGTAGCATATCTCTTCCACTGGAAATAAAAATAAGTCAGTGAGAAGCCATATTTATAAAAGATATGTTTTGCTTTACTGAAGTACCCCTTTTTGTTGTTTATTTACTCCCTCACCAGCTAGTAAAAAAAAAAAAATCTTCATCTCACTCCTTCCTTTGAGAATGCAGCAGCTATTTATTCAGGTGAGTGCTATAGGCAGATATCCTTAAGCCACTTAAGATGCTCTAGGGTTCTATGACCAACAAAAACCTTTGCTACTGTGCAAAAGAAACTTATGGGACTGTTTTTGCCCTGATCATCAAGAGATGTAATTAAAGTTAAGGTTTGCTCAAGGCCTTTACACTGCTGATTTTCTGTAGAATTACTTCTTGATGCTGCATGACTTTTCTTTTTATGAGTTTCTGTAGAGAACAGCTGCCCCTTTTTCCATCTAGTCCTCTGTACAAACAGGTATAAAAATACGCAGAAAAATGTGCACACTCAGTTTAAAGAAAAGTGGAGAGCATTATTACATATATTTTCCCTGTTTAACCTTTACTTGTACTTGAACAAAACCATACCAGGCAGTCCAATGAGTAGTGAAGAATGATAAAATGCTTTACAAAATAGATTTACCACAGCAGCTCCTTAATCCGTGAGTATTTTGGTATTAGAACAGCATTACCTATCCCTGAATAAGTCCTGGTTTTGCTCTCTGTTATGCAGATGCAAACATGACCCTACAGGAGACTGCAGCAGCACAAGGCAGCCAGCCCAGCACTGAAATAGGTGACAAATTAGAGAGAGGATGGCAAGCAGATTTTTATCTTTATTTCTCTGGCAAACAGTGAGACGTGGGGGTTCAGTTACTTGGCATGTACAGCTCCAGGCCAGCAAAGGTAAAAGTCCCCACTCTGTCCCATTAATGTCCAGCTTCAATGTGAAGCCTAAAGAAAAACTGGAAGTTTGATTGTATATTTTGATTATCACAAAGCAAGCAATTTCCACTGCAAATTGCAGTGGAATTCCAGTATGACAATTATCTTGGCGAGGAAAATTTTCCTGCCTAGATTAAATTTTTTAATTCCTAAACTTACATCCTTAATTTATCATTAGCCAACCATTTATTACTATTAAAGCCAAGGATTTTTGCAGCCTAATTTTGGGTAGATACATTAGCATATTAAATCTTGAACTCCTCCATACAGAAGTAGCTGGCTGTGTGCCTTTCCTTACTTTCAAAGGAATAATGAAATGAACCCACTGCAGTAGACTGCAGCCCCAGAATGATTTCAGAAGTACACACTCTACTAAAGGAAGAGAGTTGGGAAATTTATGACAGAGCAAAATCTTCAGCATTTCTTTTCCAGGAATGTAAAGATCCCTCAGAAATTATGTGGCCCTCGCCTCCTTATGTAAATATTCTTTTCTTACAATAAAGAAAAACATGCTGTCCCCAGCAATGTGGCTGCTCATTTACACTGCAGTCTGTGATACTCCATTTAAACCAGTGTTTAAATAACATCACAGACACGACCATAGTAATTGCAGTAGCAAATTACCCACAAATGAATCATGAAGGTCAGACACAGGTTGCATAGGTCACCAAATCATCTGCTATGATGATGCAAGCATAGTAAGTAAGAATAGAGAAATAAATACAAGCCAGCGCAGGTTTCAGCTACCACAGTAAAAGATCTGGGGTCTGATTTTAGAATTATAAGAGGGAGGATTTCTGTCTGTAAGAATGAGAGGTTTACAATTACCTGAAGTACAGATGTAAGTGCTGCATTTGGTTGCTGAGCTGAATCAAGAGACTGACGATGATTTATTCACAGTGCACTCATTCAGTGGGCTCGCACACAAAATGTGTGCAGAACCACACAGCAACAAGTGAGACCAACATCCACCAGTGAACAATCTCTTTTATCTTGCCCCACAGGACTTGCAGTGCTTTCTGAAAATGAACTGCCCTCATTTTTGCTGCCTGGAAAGCTGATCGAGAAAGTCTGTTTGTATGTAAATTCCAGTTAACAATTAAAAAACCAAAATAAAACCCTTTTACATACTGCACTAATCTAAGTACTATTCAAAGAGCAAGCACCTGCATTTGCAAGTAGCAGGTGATTTAAATGGTTAATCCCACTTGAGTTTCACCAACAAGTTCCTAGTACACAACAAATTTTTCAGTTCATAGAAGGTTGAAAGCACAGCCTTGAAAATCTGTTACACTTCTTACTGAATATGAAACACAACCGTAAATTAACCACAAAAAACTGCATGTCTCAAAGGCATTTTTTAGATAATACATTGTGAGGTCACACAAAATTAACACTGATCAGATAAAAAGAAAAGCAGAAATTAATTGTATGGATCATCTCATAATTACATGAGAAAATGACATTCTTTTCAAATGTGCAATTAGAACAATGTAAGAGCTTATAATTGCTTGAGATTAGGGGTCTTGATTAGTGGTAATTATGCCTACTTATGGGTAGAGAGCATGCAGTTAAAAGAAAAGCACTGAACTGTTAAATACAATATGCAAGAAAATACTAAACTGAACAGGTATCTTAAAGAATTATTTACAAAGCTAGTTTTGATAGAATTGTTATTTGTAGTCTTGCAATCTGATATCAAAGCTTCTGAAGCGAGATGTACTTATAAAGTATCTACACAACCTTCTAGAACAGTACAGACAGTCCCAGACCTGCTTAATTTGCTTCTTCTTAGGAAGCTTTGTGTATTATAAAGTTTCCTATTTGTAATCTTTTATCTACTTTTTCTTTTTTTACTAACACAATGTATAAAGATATAATTCCATTTAGCTAGTAAAGAATAAATGTAAACAATTTAGCCAAAATCTAACAGGTCAATCAATTTTCTGCACTTCATGACTTTTCACAATATATAACCAGAACATTTTCACCTGTTATAAAACAAATGACAATTGCTAGTCTTGGCATGTGCATCACTTCCTGAATTTCACAACCTGGGAAAACAGACATTTTTTTCAAGTGAAACGAAATTCCCAGAGGAACTCTCCCCCTTGCTGTCCCAGTAACTGTTAAATCCTGCTCTTCCCACGGCTCTCTGTTCTTCTGGACAGAAACAATACACTGCTTCACCTCCCCCTTCCATGCCACCAGTTTCTAATTTGCACCTCTGAAGCAAGGCAGTAGCAATGGCAAAGACCAGAGAACTAGCACACTACTGAGCAAGTCTGAAAATCAATTTAATGGCAAAGAGCAAAGCAGGAAGCCTGAACAGGCTATGAGGGACATGCCCACCAAACCATGTGGTGCAAGCACTTGACTGCTAGGATGAGAGACCACAGGCAAATGTTATTAAGCTCTTAGTTGAATCCTACTGCAAATCTCACTCTCATCATCACATTTGGTGAAATCACCCTGCTGACAGCAAAATTGGGATGGAGAAGGACAACACTGGTTCCAGCTACAGTGGAAATGTCTCCCCTGCAGAAGGGTAGGACACCAGTGACGACACAACTGATAAAGGCTAAACAACAGAGCATCAGCACATGGGGTTTTTACATCTTCCCATTACCAAAAAAAAAAAACCAAAAAACAAGAACTGCAATGAAATGAACATCAGAGACATAAACAAAGGAACAGCTGCTCTAAGAAGCCACTTAAGCAACTACCAAGGACTAGAGTAGTAGAAACATCTGTGCACCTTAAAATAGGCTGTCTGCAGTGTGTAAGGGCAGAAAGGGAAGTTAAGAACAGCTATGGAACAAACACCACAAGCAGCTCCTTTTGCTTCTCTCCTTACACTCTTTCCTAACTCTACAAAATAAAAGCAGTCTGCTACTACAGCAGCACAGCCATATAACCTCCTGTTATCTCATTGGTTTGCAGTGACTTGTATTTTACCAGTTTAAGACTTAATAAGGAGGAATAGGGGCAAATGTTGGTAAACTACCAGACCTTCCAAAGACGTTGAACTCCACTATCCCTTAGAATGCTTCAAAACTTTCCTTTTTAAAAAATTTTGATCTGGAAGCACCCACACAGCTGATAGCTGCAATCACAGGTGTTTTGGCTTGCAAGCAACATGCACAGCACAACTCTCTAACAGGTTTTGCTTTTGCCTTCAGCATGTTTGGGCTAAGATAAAGAGCATGGAAAAACACACAGAGCAAAGCTGATCAGAGGAGCAATCAGAGCCACAGTGAGTACAAGCCAATAGGACAAACTGTGAGAAAGCTCTTCAATATGACCAGATCTCTCCCAGCTAGCAGTGAAGGGCTAACACCACCCTGCTCTCTATGAAAGGCTGCATCTTGGATCCAGAAGCCTGCTTATGAAAAGAGAGGATGAAGCCTCCTGCCAAACCATGCAAAGGAAGAGTGGTGGCTATTGCCTCTCTGGCCAAGGCTCCTACTTCTGCACAGCAGCACCTGACTAAATTAACACAGTCTCACTAATTAACACTGCAAAATCTGGATTTTGGCAAATTGAGAAGTGTCTAAACAAGTAAAATGGCAAGAATCTTGATTCACAAAACTCATAACTCATTTATTTTGACAGCTACAGTTTAGTATTGTATTTATCCTGAAAGGGGCCAACAGTCACCAGAGGGGGATTTAAAGGCAGCCACAGGCTCTACTGCAGCCAATATGCTTGCAGAAAAGCATATTACTACAGTAATCAGATGCACAACAAGTCAGAAGTAGCCTGTGAGGACTTAGATGTGTTCTTGGTTGTGAAATTAAGGAGTAACAATCTGATCATACACTAACTTTCTGCGGTAAAGGAACACCAACAGAAGACAGGAGAAGCATAATGCTGAAAGAAAAAGAGAAGAGCATCCTGGATACAGTGAGACTTCAAGCTGATAGACTTAGGAATCCCTAACCATGAGCATCTCTCACTTTCGGGGAAACAGGGTTGCACACTCTTATTCCATAAACAAACAGCACTTGCAGACCAATGAGTTCACCTGCCTCTTTTTACTTAAATTACCTGAAGTCATCCATTTCTCTGCAAGGCCCAGCACTTCCACTGACTAGTGAGTCCCAATGGGGGTAGCAGTGTTTTACTTCAAAACTGCATCATAAACCAGACAGGAAGATATATGTGCTAGCTCAACTTCCAGGCAAATTTTAAAACCTGACAGAAAGCTATGACTAGCTCTAAACACAGAAACACCTAGTCATTAATTAAAATTAGAGCCTTAACCCTTGATAGTAAAAGGACTTTCCAAGAACTAGTACAGTTTAATCAACAAATCCACAGAAAATTCCTTGCAGAATCAATTTATTTCAGAGAAAATATTACAATATGGGAAGGCAAGATCAACAGGCAAGATTTGAAATGGTGATAATGATAAATCAAAGGTAAGACTAGAGAAAAAGGAAGATTCTGCAGAAAATGGCACTTCCCAGTCACCTCTCTAAATTTTATTCCCCACAAGATAGGTTTATCTCTGATAAGGTATAACAGAATGGCGAGAAAATGTACCAATTTTCACAACTAGTTACAGCAAGTACAGTTCCTGTAAAGAGCAGTATATTTATCACAGCATCTTCAGGAATGTCATAAGGGATTCATCTAGAGCAACACTGAAGTACACATGCTCAAAACATGGAGCATCATCAAGATCTTGCTTGATGTGCCAATTTATTACCAAGAGGAAAGTAAGTGCACAAACAGATAACAGCTGCAAAAGCTATCTCTGTTCCAAACATACCAGGACAGACTCCCCAGTGGAACAGTTCCACCAACACAGGATGAACTCAGCCCAATGTATTCACTAGCAGGTTTTACCATGATGAGAATTAATAAAATGCCAAATCTGATTAAATCCTCTGCAATTTGTAAGAAAGGACACTCTTTTACTGTTTTGTAGAATTTTATGGACAATAAAATTTAAATTGTCTAGAAGATTGAAATGGATTTCCATTTCATTTCCCAGCACTAATGAACAGATCACCATTTAAATGACAACTGAGCCATTTAAGGGCATCATTTTTCTTCTACAGTTTATGCAGGGTAATGCATGGCCATTTTCAATTACTTGGTTAAAATTAAATCTCCAGATACTGCTTCCAGATTTTTACTCATTTGCACCAATATGAAAGCTTTTGCTTTCAAAGCTCAATTTTATCTACCCTCAACTTAGCTCAAATGGTTTCCCCCAATTAAACACCAACTCTCCTCATTTTAAAATCTATTACTGAAATAGAACTTCACAAACAAAAGAATAAAAACAAAAATCAAAAGTCACAATTAGGAAAAGTTCTCTTCATGTGAAACTGCTTACCTACATAGTTATCAGCACTCTGTTCATGCTATTTCCTCTGTGACTTGTATGATCCTTTCTACAAGGCCTTGCAGGAGGGAAATCTAAGGACACTCAAGGAGATCATCTGTTATCCAAACTTTCTGGTCCTTTCCCTACATTGCTGCCACACGTTCTGCTGGGCTTTGCACTGCTGGCTCAGGCCTGTTCCTGTTGGCAACTATTGGGGCTCATTTTGCAATAACCTATTGGTGGTCTTTGAGAGTTCAGCACTGAATCTGAATTTGCAACCCAAAACCACCATCCACCACTTACACGTACAGATTTCTGGACAACACTTGCCCCTATGACTGATGCAACACAAAAGTTTAATGGCTGAAGTCACTTGCAAAGTTCAAGCAGAATTCTCCTGATTCCTTTTGGTCATTGCTTCAACCTCATTTAATTAAGGTATCTTACATTTAGAGTAATTCTTTGTTCCAAATGACAATTGGATTTAGGTGGCTTCTCTCTCCTACCAGAGCACCCATGTGGGAAGTTCATAGCTGGCTGCATACCTTGCTGATCATGTTCACCAGATCTGAAACCACCTGTGAGACCACAAGGAGGAAGGACCCAAAGCTTCCCCTGAGACTGCAGTGATCTCACTTCTCATTAGGCTTGAAACCTCTACTCAGCTGTGCTTTAAGCACTACTGCAGAGTGTGGGCATGTCTGCCTGTGGTAAAAGTTCAGAGAAATACCAAGACAATGCATTTCTCTTCAACCCCTAACTTTCATCCAATGACTTAAAAAAGCTTCTGCTGTCTATGTAGCAGTATAGAACACTCTTTTTCAAGGCTTTGTCTTCTCTGAGAACAAAAGAAAAGGTAAAATTTTAATGCCTATAAATTACCCCAACATAAAAGCAGAGTGGGATGGAGGTACTCTGGTGTCATTGTGAAGAGAACCAGAGGTGGGTGGTAGAGTGCTGGCCTCAAGCAGACATCTGATGGAAAAATTGCATATCCCTTGTCTCACAGACTCCAGAGAGAAGACATTTCTTCGGATTAACTGTATTGTCCCCAAACACAAAACTAGTTAAACAAAACCCTGAAAACAACTGAAAGTGTGTACCTGGAAGCCTGTGTCTCCCATAGCTCACCTGGTTTACATTCAGCAGGCCCTTCAAGCTGACTTTGCTCTAAGCAGTCACACTGTAAAACCAGCAGTGACCTCTGCACTGACCAGACACCAGAGAGGCTGTGCTAATCACCCACGAGCTGCCAGCTCTGCTCAGGTGACAGACCAGCCAGCAGGAGCTAAGGGCATGGCTGCACCCGACAGGATTAATGGATACTGGACATAAGGACAACAATTACTTCTCAGTTCAGATCTCCTCTACTGTGAAATTAAGCCCCTAAAGCTAGTGCATTTAACCAGACCACACTGCACCTGTGTGCTTTGCCTCTCTGCAGCTCAGTCTGAAGCTTTTGATGCAACAGAACCTTGGTAAGCCACCCTGGGGTGTTTTTACTTCAACAAGCACAGCTAGATGCAAGGTGCTCATCCCCAACCTTCCAATCCCTTCTTGCACATGCACAGCTTTTACTTCTGGGTGCAACAAGTACAAACAAGTTATGTGACTATTTCCTACACGGGCTTTTCAAACACTTCCCAAACAAACCTAAAGACAAAGTTGTCCAAAGCCTCCCCTTTTCTGGTATCACTAAATAGTTACAAAGATTTAATACTGTTTGTAACACAAATAAGAGTAATGAAGTTTGGAATTATGTTGACTAAACCAATGAGGTTGGAGACAAAGATGACATTTACTGATGAAGACTAATTTGGGGTGGTTAAAGAATAATTGTCACTGGAATGACTAGGGCTGAGTCATGCTCCTCCCACACACTAATCACAGGTGTGCTTGCAGACCAAAATCAAGAGGTGCACACAGTATTTACAGGAATGTGACATGGGAATAACTCATAGACAGTGGCTTCTCAAGGGCACCCTGCTTTACTGATAAGTGAAATGACAGGCTAGTGAAGACACTGATGGTTTGTCAAAAAAAAACTGGAATCACTGTTGTGTTTTTAATGACAAACCATGGATGACTGCATGTGAGAGGAATACTTGCCTCTGGAGTGAAGAGGGTTACAGCCTAACTTTCTGAAACAGGTATTCATTTTTCTTCCTATGGCTCCAGTCTTAAAAGTACTTCTCTTCCAGGCTGAGTCTGCTATTTTATTAGAACTCAGCAGGACTAAAAGCAGCAGTAAACATGCATACAGCTGGGAGTTCCATGCCTCGCTTCTAAAAAGGATAATCATGATATTCAGGGTTAGATGCTATTGGGTAAGAGATACTGCCTAAATTCTTTTTAAAGTAAATATTACACAGAAATCATCTGACATCTAAAAGATATCAGGCAGCTGCATTTTGTGCTTTGTTAGCAAGTCAGCACAAAATGCAAATATATTTGCACATAAACAAACATATACAGCCAGAAGTAAGGATGTATTACTATCCCACTGGGACCTTTTTGGATAACTATTCTGCTTCTGTAGTACCTGCCAGGCATCCAGGAATGGCATTTGCAGAAGCTAATAAGCTTAAGCTGTCCAACAGAACAGCTATAAACCTCATCCAAGTTAGGCACACAAAGATTTTCCTTGCTTAGGGAAGAACAATTGGGAAGGTTATACTACAAGTATAATCCCCTGCAGTCACTGAACATCTGGGATAAAACAGGCCTGTTTCAAATATCAGTGCAGGAGCAGAGACCTGAACTCAGATCTTCTCTGTTTTTCTGAGGAATTCCTTTACCTAAAGGTGACTGAGTATTTTGAATCAAACAGAAAGGAAAGTAAAAGAGGTTTTAATAGTAGAACTGTTCCAATCTCCATATATACAGCAGTGGTGTGTTCTCAATATTTCCATATCCTTGAAGTCTTTGAACCATGAAATAGTGGATTAGAATGGAAAAGGCAGATATCTCTGGACATAAACATAGACTCTGCTCTCACCTCTCCACAGAATAATGTGTTTTCTGGCAGGCTTGCTCATAGAAGCTTTACTTGACCAGCCACAGCAGATTGAGAACCTACTATCCTAGCACCCCCAAAAGATCCTAGGGAAACTACTTTCTAAGATTCACTGAAGTGATTTCACATATGTGCATGAACAAAGTCATAGGAATCACAAGGAAATAAGATAGTTGTACCAACTGGTGAAAGTAACCAAAATCTCAGCATAGTAAACCCTATGACACCATCAGCAGTCAAACCTCAGAGTTTTCATCACTGTGACATGGGGTACACAATGTAACAGCAATGGCTCTTCCTGAACTTAAATCCTATCTTTGGATTCCAAAAGGAAAAGTTTCAAATTCCAAAAATTCCAGAAGCCCACTGTCTGCTGACACAACACTGGATGTAGCTTAACACCACAGAAGTCCCATGGCAGTCACTAAGGTCACATTCCCTGAGAATTCTTACAGAACAGGGATAACTTTCAGAACATCAGAGGACTTCCAGAAGAGTTTCTGCAGTTGTCACAGTCTTTTCCTTGTTTAAGCACTGAAGAACTTGGCTTCTGTAATTAAATTCTCTGCCACATACAGGATCACCCAAGCAGCATCCTAAATCTTCCAGATCTTAAATTCTTCCTTCCCACTGATGAAGGCAACAAGAAAATCTTACAGCTCATTGGAATATGAATAATAAGATTGGAAATGAATAGTAAGATTTGGGGGAAAAATTGTGGTAAATATATTCCATGTCATTTACAGGAATTGAAGTTGTCAAAGTATAAAGAAGTTAAAAAGCAGGAACTTATTTTCATACCTAAACTGTAGTAATAACCTGCATGCTCATCTTTTGAAAGCTATGTGAAGTGAAGAACTGTTTGTAAGCTCTGTGTGCTACCATGAATATTCATTTACTGGTCTTCAGCACAAGGCAAGGATAGAATGCTTTTCAACAGCTTGAATTTCTGATATTGCATAGCTACTACTGGCTGACAGATATTAATGATTCTTGACAGAATGCTTATCTTTGAGCTGTTGCTGTAATCAATCAGCACAAGAGCAGCAGGCTATTAAAATATTTTTCTGTCAAGCTCTCTTGACATGCTTTGAATGGTACACAGCCTCGATGTTGGGTTTGGATTTCTTTAGGTGTTTTGTTTGTTGGAGTTGGTTTGTTTGTTTCCGGTTGCTTTTTGGCAGATTTTGTTGTTGTTTTGGATTGGTATTTTAATAAAAGAATCTACTTGAAACCACACAGCTGGACTTTCTTGATCTCTTTAAGATGTCCTTAAATATCAGCCCTGATGCTGAGCATTCAGAATCCAGTCACCATGGTTTCAGCTCCTCCTGACAAATGTCCCCCTGTCTTTTTTCTATCCTGCCTTTCTCCATCTACACATGAATACACACTCTTCTTTAAAATGATTTCTTCCTGTCAGACTCCTGTCATCTACCTGGCCCATAATTACTCTTCATGCTTCCTTCCAGAAGTTCTACCCTCCTGTTTTCTCTCACTTCTTCCAATTTTCTATTCAATTCCCTGTCTTCCTCCAGCCTTTCAGAGCCCTGTCATGGGAGCAGTGATTTAGCAGTCTCTCTTGCATCACAAAGCCTGTAAAATTTAAATCAACAGCTTAGCAAACCCATCAAAGAGGTTGCCAGACCTTTTTGGCCTCAATAGAGAAGCCTAATGACTAGGAGGGAATCAAAGTTAAATTAGATGGTCAGGAGAATTGGGTCTCTTCACAGATAGGAGGAGGGCAAGAAGGGAAAGAACAGGCATAGAAACCTAAATATGTAAGCACGGGGTGAAAGAGCAGAAAAGGAATGCAGGTGAGGTTAGGAACACAGAACACAAAGAAGCAGCTGAGAAATGAACTTGTGAAAAAAGCACAGAGAGGGTTTGAATGTCCAGTTTTCTGCATAGGCTTGGCTTTACTGATATCAATACAGTCCAAGATTAAAAGGCATTTCAGTGGCACTGTAGAGGGAGGGAACAGACACACAATGGTATGGTGTGAACAGAGCACAATGCAAGCCACTCTGCACTAGGAAGTAAGAGGTGAAGAATTAAGAGTGGCAAGACAGACAAAGCAGAGACCTGGAGCAGTTTGTATATGGCCACAGAGGAGTGTGACAGTGCTGGGAACCCAGCCCAAACCTGCCAGCTCAAGGCCTCTCCCCTATCCACCAGCCCCACAGTGTCAGCCCTGAAGAGAAAAGCAACAGGGTTTTTCCACCTTTGGCTTTGCTCTTTGCCTATCAGCTTGTTTCCTTTGCAGGTCATAACACCTGTTTGCTGTATCCAGGACCTTCTGCAAATTCAAGAGGGCAACGAGCACTGATCTCTCTGAATGTCCAGTAAATTCCAGAAGAAAAACACTCTCTCTGGCTGAATGTCCATTAAAAGAAAATGTACCAAAAGCCTCCTTAACGAAGAAGCAATTTGAGTTGGGACCACGTTCACCAGGGTCACTACATGAAATGTAGGCTGAGCTATGGCTTACATGCATCCTTAAAAACTTTGTTTGAAGAGTGTGTCAGCATCATGACTGCCATGATGCTCTTCAGCCTGAGCAAGTCAGACCAAAAGAACACAGTGGCAGTGATAACAAATACTCCAGTGAGAATGTTGTCTTTGCTAGAGGATAGATAATGATATAAATTCATCCATTTTTTTATCTTAAATCAAATACTCTATGATTTTTATTTGCTTTTCTCCATTATTTCAATGATGAAAGCTTAGGGAACAAGCCAGAAAGATTTTTTAAAAAGCCACTTTAGAACAGGCCAAGGAACACTAGACAACAAATCCAGACAGATTATTGCAAAGGACACTAAAGAGGACAAAAACATTGGGTCCTAACAACTTCCTTCATACAAAGCCTAAGTAAACAAGTTGTCACAAGCAAGGTGACACAATCACAATCACAAAAGAGATTCAAGAGCTTCTGCACAGCCACAAAACTCCTTAGAGCATTCTCACTTGCCCAAGTTCTCATCATCAGTGTGTCATCAGAGACAGCATCCATCCCATCCATACAGAGGCCACTGCTGTGCAGCTGGGAGGAGAGGAGACAGTGGTTCTGCTGAGCATGCTGCCAACATTTTGCATGTTGAACCACTTTTCCTCCCCACCTCTTTGGATCTATCCCATTTGCCATTATTTTTCTATCTGTGACAAGCTAGAGGTGTTAAATGCTGAACAGTTCTAAAGACTACCATATCCCATACATATTAGTGTCATTTCAGAAGGGCACAGGAAAGAGGAAAATTGCTCAGAAAGCCATTTTTGAATGGAATCACTATGAGGATACCCAAAATAGAATAGACTGTGTCTTCATATTCCTAATCCAAGTGCAAGAGGGGAAAAAACACACATGTATCACACAAAAGGTAGAAGATTCTTAAGGGAAACATTTTTTACTTCACCTCAAACATTAATAATATGTTTTCCCTTCCAGATGATGACCACTGGGATCTGAAAATTTCCAGCAATTAATGGCCAGTCCTGACTCCCTCTGCTGGTACTTCAGTCTCCTCTTCCTCAGCCTTAGAATAGGTGCAATGTCCTTTTAGCAGTTCCAACAGTAGTGCATAGTGGTAAAGTCTTGTCACAGCAGTTCCATTAAAATGTAGAAATATTTTGTTAAGTCTTAAAAAAATACTTTGGAATCTTTGAAGGTTCAATATCACTGTTTTTATCTTTCCTGTATTATTCTGCTTCTGTACTTACAGTCTAAGACATTTAGACGTCCAACTAGATTCAAGTTAGAACAGAATTAAGTAGTAAAAAACATAAAACCTCTCCTTTCGTTAGTGCATGAGAGTTTCACATGCCACACAAAAAGGACAACTGCAAATAAAAGTCTTAAACCAAATTTATCAACACCACAATAAGAGTAGAGCACAAAGAAAGCTTTAAATACTAAAAGTTGCAAGCTGGCAGTGTGGGAGCTCATTTAAAAAAGCACTGCACAAGAATGCTCAAGGCAAATGCCATTCAGACTTTTTAAACTCTGAAGTTATTTAATCGTCACAGCAATCACAAGGGATAAGGCATTGTTTAAAGGAACTGGCTTCTGTAGGCTTGGTGCTGTTCAGTCTTCTGGAAAGGTATTCACTGTAAATGTGCCATCAATTTAAAATGTTCCTCAGTTCTGAAAAGCAATCTTTCTGACCTGAGGCTTGATACTTCCAGTTGCAGAGCACCCTCAGCTGAAATGCTCCAAACAACGTGTGGCTTCTGAATGCCCCAAAAGACCACAACCACAAAACAGGGGCAAACTGAAATATTCTGCAAGTAGAAATACTAGTTTTACACACATACAAAGTTAAATTCATCATTCTGTGTGTGTCACCGATTTCAGTAAACCAAAATTAAGACAACATAATTTTTGCATTAGTACTTTGTACTAATTTTTTGCTCATTCCCTGATCATTAAAAGCTACAGTATCAGGATAGTGTCAGGAAAATCTATGTTTCCATATAATAAACATTTGCATGGAACTGCCCAGTTTCCCTTTTCATTGCATTTGCAGTTTGTTAGACTGTTCTGACTGGATAAAAAGCCTGCTAAAAAAGCAGCATGGAAATTATTGCAGTTGCTACAAAGCTGTGGATAAGCCAGTCTGAGACATCTGCTTACTTACTCAAATTTAAAAGATCTGAGTTATTCTGGAAAAGGTGTAGCAGCATCAGTGTTGCCACACAACTCCCTCCACCACAGTTACAGTCCTTTCTTGCTGAAGTATTCATTTCTACAGTGTTTTCTGTCAGCTAGCAATCCATACAGAAGACCCACTTCTCTCCTTGCTTTCAGGAAAACCACAACCTGGCCCAGCCTTCCCAGCTGTATGTTTAGTGAACTGCTGTGGTTTTGTTTCATGATCTGTGTATCCAGCATCCATAAGCATCCCACAAGGTGTATACATGCACCAAAAGACAAATTAGCATGAACAGATGCCTTAGGCTCTCTCTCATCACCTTGGAGAACAGTTACACTTGGAAGAACTTCCAGAAAAGCACACTACAGAAGTTGATCAATGACATTTTAATTTTTACTATAGGGTTTTAACAAGTGGAAGTTTAAAATTAAAGGGAAAAAACTGAGTACAGTGTTGGTGCTGACACTTATGTGGGCATCACACACTCAGTACTCAACCCTGCCAACACAAACCAGCAGGTTTCAGAAGGACCCCAGCTGAGGGAGAGCTTGAAGACAAATGACTTAACATCTGCCGTCTGGGACAAGAGTTTAATTAACATAATCAAAGCCATTATTAGGTTAATCACCAATTAGCATCACCAATTAACTCACTTATGGCCAGTCCCGAATATCTAAAAATCAGTGCCTGAAATGAAGCACACACAGCACTCTGTGGTATCACACTGGACCAGAGTGAAACACAGCAGAAAAGAATTTACTCCCCAAAAGAAGACACAAAGGAGAAGGCTTTTAAGGATCTCAGCAAACAAACAACATTAAAAGCCTGAACTTTTATACTAAAAAGCATAAAGTCCCTCTTGGCTGAAAACCAGACATATTAAAAAGCACATGCAGGTGCAAGGTCAACCCCCCGTGCAGAAAACCACAGCTGTGCTGTTTGAGGCAAGCTTGCAAAGGCACAGCTACCCCAGACCAGCCTAGCTCATGCAGTAGGTACATCCTACCCACTGACTAAAAGTTCAATCTGTCCATGGCCCATCACCTTTTCCCAGGTGCTCCTAAGCTTCCCTCATGCCCTGGGCTCCAGCAGCACCATTTCTTCACCAGATGCTACTGCTGCCACAGCTGGGGGCCAGCCCACGCTGCTTCTTCCAGGGGGTGCTTCCCCACGGCACGGGGTTGTGGGCTGGGCTGTGGGCACTGGCAGCTAAAGGGTGTCTGCATGTCCTAGCTTGTCCTCAGAGCAGTGACTTTCAGGTCCTACACATGCCCATCTTTTTGCATGATTCATTCTCTTGGGTTTCATCCAGAGAAGGCAATACATATAATTTTCATGTCTATTCGGCACTTCCACTGACATCAAACTATGCATATGGCCGTCTCAATAACTGTATAATTCTGTGTGTCTTTCAAGTGCAACACTTTCCAATAGGTCACTATTAAGTGTCCTTACATTGTTGGTATCTTTCTTGAAAGAAGACTTGGGTTTTTTCTAAGAATCCTCTTCTACAAGTATTCTCTCGCTGTCAAATTTTAATATACAGCCCTGCTGTTCTTATATACCTGCTCTGGAGATCAAAATATCATTTTAAAAGATGGGTAAACACCACCCTTGCTCTCAGAAATGGCTGACCATCATTATCTCAACTTGAAAATTGAAAGATTTCGAAAGTTACAAACATGAGTCAAATGGAAAATAGAGAGAAAATGTGTAGACAACCCTAATTATAGATGTTGTTACATTTTGTTCTAATGCTATCATAATGACAGCAGACAGATAATAGCAGTAAAATCATAAATAGTAGGAAGGACTCAGAACATAAGGAATAACACAAAGCACATCATCAGCCTGTGGAATGAACAAAGCCATCAGTAAAAAAAGCTCTTTGTTTTAGGGTTGTGTTTGTTTTCCCATTCTAATGAGAAGACATGGGTTCAATCAAGCTGTATTGAACAGGATTATAAAATTCTTGAGGTTGGAAAAACCTAAAGATCTTCAAGTCCAACTGCCACCACCACTAAACCATTCCCCAAGTGCCACATCCACATATTTCAAATACCTCCAGGATGGTGACTCTACCACTCCACTGGGCACTCTATTCCCATGCCTGAACACGCTTCCCATGAAGAAATTTTTTACTAATATTCAATCTGGTGCACCTTCCTCTCATTTTGTCACTTGTTAGTTGGGAGAAGAGACCAACCCCCACCTGGCTACTGCCTGCTTTCAGGGACTTGAGGAGAGTGATAAGGTCTCCTGAGTCTCCTTTTCTCCAGGCTAAACACTCCCAGCCCCCTCAGCAGTCTTGTGCTCCAGACCCTCCATAGCTCTGCTGCCCTTCTCTGGACTCACTCCAGCACCTCAGTGTCTTTCTTGTAGTGGGAGCCCAGAACTGAGCACAGCATTTGAGGTGCAGCCTCACCAGTGCCCAGTATAGGGAGATGAACATTTCCCTGGTCCTGTTGGCCATCCAATTTCTGATAAATAATTGTTATCATAGCTGTTATGCTCTGTTTGGTTATCTGAGTGTGACATTTCAAATCCACAGTACAAATTTACAGCATACCCAGTGTATTCACTACAGAGAAAGAGCACAGAGATCACACACAAGGCATACAGAAGCACAGTATGGTTTTGTTGTTGGCCAGGTATCAGCACTAACCCTATCTATTGATACTAGCAGAGAGTGCATATCTGCAAGGTGCAGCTCCTACCTGACAGGACCAGAAATATTAGTGCCAGCATTGAAAGTGCAGTTGTTTCCACAAATAACTGGGGGTTTAAGATGGTAGAATTAGCCTGTTCTGCTAGCCTTCTCTATTTTAGTTTTTAATTCCCATTTTAACTTACAGTTCATCTACATTTTCTCTATTAAACATTCTGCTTAAGTGCCATTGACCTACAGGTATGTACATCCCTAACTTGAAAAATCATATACTCTTATGTCTCTCTTGTCTCCCGCTGTCTAAGGTTAGAGTTTTCCAGTGGGTCACCAACACAGATAGTTATAATTCTTAATGTTAGGTTAATTATTTTTTATAAGTGTGACAATAACAAAGGTAATAAATTATAAATCTATTCTGCCTCAGAGGCACAGCAACATAAAATCAGGTTTGCAATGTACCAAGTAGGGAAAATCTGAAGCTAAACCACAAGTTACCAAGTACCCATGAAAAACACTGGTTAAAAAAGATGATGTGCAAGCACACAAAATAGTCTCTAATTCCTCCAACAGGCAATTTTTTGCTTGAACATTGAAAACTGACAACATATTAAAATCTCTATGAGGAGAGTAAGTGCATTTGCAAGTAGAGATTCTGATTGAGTTCAGAAGAAATCCAACCCTTCAATGAAAGATGTTTTACCTTCCTTTACTGCAAAAGCTCTTGAAACACTGGCAGTTCTCACAGGAGAGTCTTTGCAACTCTCCAGAACACTTCAGGAACAGCATGGCTGGAGCCAGGAGAGGACAAATTGACCCAAAAGTAAAACCTGATCCTTAGGGTAAACAGGTTTTGTAGACTGCATGTTATTTTCTTCATCTGGAACATTTCTATGCTGCCCTCCCTCCCCTAGGGGACCTGACATTCAGAACTGGGGCACCAAGGAGCAGCTTGCTTCCCCTACCCTCCTTGGACTTGGGACCAGCAGAGACTGGGAGGAAATTTGCTGTTTATCAGCTGTAACTACAGTAAGTGCTTTTTTTTTTTTTTCACTTTAGGTGAATCTACAGCCTGTTGAACTGAGAGAAGCAAGAAATCCTGTAGCATTTAAAATTACCAACAAACAATGGGCATTTTAAAGAACAGGTTGTTTGGGAAAGCAGACCTGCTTTACAGGAGCTCTGATTCACCAAGTGATGGTAAAATCCTCCAAAACTGCTAGAACAGAAGTACTGCTGTGTAGCTACTGAAGGACAAACTTTCCCATGAGCAACTAGAAGGAAATTTGGCTGTGTTGGCCTCAGGTAAACACTACTGTGTATCAACCATTTTGTGCATCACTGCATAGAAAATGGTACAAAATCATGATACTTTTCTCTTAAAAGTAAAAAGCAGTATTCTCTGACAGGTTTAAGGTTAGAGACAGCAACGAAAGGAGGAAAAAGCAGCACTAGCAGCACAAACATAGCAGTCTCAGATTTAAGTTCTTTCCTTTCTTCAACTCATATTGCCTTCTTCTGGGAAGCAGTTTGTTTCACTGCCCATTTACCCAAAGTTAAGCAAACTTTTCAGCCATCTCCAGTGTTACCTTAAAGTGTGGGCTCACAGATCCTGCCCCCAACCCCTGACAATAACCAACATCAAAAGCTTACAGGAAATCTTTCTCATTCACATGCAGCTGCTTTCCTAGAATTCTTCTCCACTGCGCTCCCCTCCTGACACTGCCTCATAATAAATCTCTGGAGAGTGAGTACAGCCATTGATGTTGCTTACAGAACAACTGTGGGAAGGAAAACATGGAACTACTGCCACAAGGGTGGTATTTGTGTCATCAACACTGATTCAACATTCACACCTGTTTGGGCAGAGTGTGCAAGGCTAGAAAGTTAGTTCTGTTCCTGACCAGGTCTACCACAGCTAGTCCCCCAAAGCAAGAGGAGAAGACAAGCTTCACAGCAGACTCTTGTCCTTCCCAGCCAAAGGAAAACAGCTGAGAAATGTGATTGCCCTCAGGTTGTCACCTTCCTCAGTTTTTTTATGTCTTATCTACCCCAGCATTTCACTGTTGAACTGCCTATTTCATTCTGCTTTGGACCCTTGCAGTTGTACCAGAACTCCATGTACTGAACCATTCATACCTTTTTGCATATAGTTGCCTGCTGTATCATATTTTCCATTTCAACTCAAACTGGCAATGACTCAGAGCATTTTCTTCTGTATGGCTGCCCAATGATGCAACACAATGGTCCCAAAAACAGTAGTCTTCCCTCCAGTCTTCTGTATTATTGAAGGCTGCATATGAATAAAAGATAACTCCATTCTGGACCTAACCTGCACCCTCATGAAAGGAGATATCTTCTATGTTGGCATAATCACAATCTGAATCTTATACACTTTGTACAGTACAATATCAAACCTGATAAAATCAGCACAGTCAACTGGCCATACTTACCTCATGCCCCAGCATGCATTTTTCCTAACATAAATAACTCTCTCAAATTCCCTGTTCAAGTCTTTGTCTGCTTTGATGCATCATCACACTTCAAACCACACTCGTAGCCACAAGGGCCCAAGAAGAGAAATACTGCCCATCTTTTGGACTACAGGTCTGTAACCAGCACGAAGAAAGAGCGATCCTAAACATTCCCCATGTTAGTTTCTGGTGTGTTTTTTTGTTTGGTTTTTTTTTTTGTTCTTTTGGGTTTTTTTTGAAAGCAGTCAAAAAGGAAGTTTAAGAGTTTGTAAAAGAAAAGGAGAAACCTTAGTTTCAACTTCAAGTTCTATTTCTCTCTCTGAACACCTGCTCTCCCTTTTTCTCACCCACACACACCTCATCATAACAGCAGAGGAAGCAAGAGAATCACAGTAACCTACATTCTTCCATCTCACACCTGTCAGTGCACTTAGGAAGTGACCAGCAGAAGCCCAAAAAAGCAGACAGTCAGCTGTACTGGCCTGAAAGGACCTTCTGATGTCATCACTGGAAAACAGGAGCATCCATCTACTTGGCAGCTTTGAGTCTTTCCTCAGAAGGTGCCTGGCAATGTCATAGAGATCTCTGCCTCACAGGTACTGCTGTTCTCATACTTCTGAACATACATGGAGAAGTTTTGATTTGACTCTTGCAGTTTTCACAAGTGTACTGTCTTCTCTTATATTGGTGAGGGGGGAAAAAAAAATCTGACTCACCTGCCTCTCCCCTTTTCCTTTTTTCCAGAAAGCTGCCTCTTGGTCAGGTGGCATATTGCAGTGCCAAGCCAGCATCTACAAGTGATTCCCTGTTCTCAGGTGCCTCTTGGAAACACCTACACCAATGCATGCAGCATGGGGAACAAACAGGAGCATCTGGAACGTGAGGCAGGTCCCTCCCTACCTCCCTGCACAGAGTTTAAATACCTAAGAATGGCAAAGAAGGGAAGGAAGGTCATGGAAGGTAACAGCACAGTTAACACCTCACCTCAGTACGGCCTCAGCTCCCCTGTGCCTCATACAGGGCACCAGCAATGGGATGGCAATGCCTCTTCCACACAGCACCTGGCACAGCCTCCAGTCACTTCAGTTTACCATATTCATGAAGATTCAGAGCGTTATTAGACATTGTTTTCACTGTATGAGTGGATCAGAAGAGCTTTATGGGCCAAAGGTGGCACACTGATAGGTCCTCTTCTCCTTCCCAATGCCCACAGTTTGTGCAGCACCTACACAACACAGTGGTTTGCTCACAGTGATTTGTGTTTGGTAATTCCCCTGTGATTTTCACAGAAGGTTGCTAACTTCATGTGCAATAAGGCTCCTTTCCAGAAAAATGTCCATTTCCCCCCTCACACATTCTGTAGCTGTCATCTCATTACTAACCTGCAGTCAACTCATTTGCAAGGAGTGTGAGAAAGACAGTTCCTAAAATCTTTAGTTTTGGCATACTTAGTTCCTGATAAAATTGATTTTATAATTTTCTAGGTCATGAAATGAAAGGCTTTTATGAAGGAAAAATAAGTAGAATCAAAAATATTCAAAACAGAAGTGAATCAAGCAATCAAAACTTCTATGCACTGTTGCAATATAGGAAATCACCTTCATTTCTTCTCCCCTCTCTCCCTCTGGATTTAAATGAAGCAAACTCAACAAGAATTTTAAAGTTCAGCAAATGGTTAAGGAATAAGAAGCTCAAGGAATTATAATTTATAACAACTTCCCTCCCAAAAAACAAAGGGGCAGAACAAATCAAATTGAATACCTTTTCTGGTTCCTTGTTTCTTATTTAATTTTCTCTCTGAGGAAAAAAAAAATAAAAGCAGGATGATGCTGCTAGTGTGGGATGGTAAAGCTCAGAGTGGTGACAGGCCCAGAAATGAAGGTCTATAGAGAGAAGTGAGAGAAAAATGGTGGTCCATTTTAGGAAAGAGAACTGGAAATAAGCCACACAAGATTTAGGGTGCAGTTCTGTGAACTAGCCTCAGTGGATACTGGGTTATTTCATCAGTTATTAAATCAGTGCCAGATCTGTGTGTTTGATGCAAAAGGATGCACACTCTCCAGGACCACACACACAAAGGACCACAGCAGGCCTGACCATTAGGAAATGAAATTTCACTGATTTGCCTTCGGAATATGAAAGAGGGGAGAGGTTTTGGACAGGAACAGTAGGAGAAGGTTGGTTCAAAATTGGAGCAAGTGTGTTACTTCATATTTTGCAAAACTTGTACAAGAAGTACAAACTGTCAGTAAGTCATAGAACTGTAATAAATAATCTTACACAGTTTTCAGAATTCACTTGATGGAGTTTCTAGAAGCTCTGAGACTGTTTAAGATCTTTGTGGACCAGGATGACCCAAAACCTCCAACATTATTTTTCATGCTTTCCTAGTAAATCTTAATTTTATCAGAAAATAACTTGCAAAAAAAATCCTCATTCAAGTTCAAAGGCAGAAATTAATTATCTTAAGTCCAATTCTGTCTCCTTCCATTTGGCCTTGTTACACTTCAAAGGCATTATCAATCTCCAGTTCCCTTTTATTTTGTAGTGAAAGTCCTGCAAGATCCTTGCAAAAACAATGAAGAGCCAAACCACAAACCTGAATCATCCTGCTCACCTGCACCAAAATGTACTTGCCTTTGGGATGGTGACAGGGGAAGGCAAGGTTTGCCTATCATCTCACCAGAAAACTGAATTCCACACCACTTGGTACAGTTACTGGTTTCATTTCAAGGAAGGAAAAAAGCATTCCTAATTAATGCTGAGGTGTGTTAGAAAAGTCAGGCCTTAATACCTCAATTGTTTCATTCTTTACTGAAAAGTACTTGATATTTTAGAATCTACTGGTTGCTAAAATCCTTTGGCTAGAAGAATAAATTTTCTACTTTTTTTTCCAGGCAATAGGACCTAACTATTAATATATTACTTGTCTCCTTCCACATTTTTCACACCAGTAGCAGCAAGAGTTGCTGCACAGTGGATAAAAGATATTGATATTTTTACATATATTCCATATTCTCTCAGTAGATCAGAGTTTTTTCCAACAGGCTGCTGCTTTTGATAGGGTATGTCTTCAGGTAATAACTCAACCTCAGATCTACTGTATTTCAGAGCTTTCAACTCCAAGAAACAGACTGCATATGACCCACAGTAGCATTTGCCTCCTCTAAAACATTCCCTATCACATTTATAAACAGCCAAATCTGCCTTTAAAATATAAAAGCAGCCAAATGCACTAAAAGTCACTGATCTGGTATGCACAAGTGTAAATCTTATTCATTCTCAAGATGTCATGAGACTGCTTATCCAAGTGGCTAAGGTCATATCATGATCTATAAACCACTCACACATTCCAGCTAAGCAAGCTATTTCCACTCCAACACTTTGTACCCTACAGCAGGCCTGTTTGACTTCAGCAGAATGTAGATATTAAAATAACTACATAATTTTTGGAAGCTGATGCAGAAGTGAAAAGTGCTTAGAAGAGGCTTCAGAACTTCCATCATATTCCACATATTTGGTGACAAGTGGCACAATGTGTCATATGTGGATGTGCTCTTTTACTATTTTCCCCCCATGCCTATCTAATTGGATTTTTCTTAGTCAGAAATGGACAACCAAATCCTTGTCCAGGATTGCCATCCTTTAGCAATACAGTTGGCTGCTTAAGGAAAGGCCTTCCAGGAAGGCAGAGACAATGAAAAATTTGTCATGTTTTTTGTATGTTGCATATATTTAGCCAATTCCACAAGTGGGAATCCATAATATAGTTCTGACAGACAAACTCTGCTCCTCTAGATTGCACTTCTGAAATTCAGCAATTTAGAAATAAATTTGTAAACTGAAGCCCAAGGTTTGCTGTCCTGCATAGCAAAGCACTGTGTCTCTTGCAGAGTCTTCACTTTATTGTAGGGAGCAAAATACTTCTCATGCAAATTATCCCCTGGTTCCTGCCTGAAATATTCTTTCTTCTTTTTATATTCCTCTGCTCTCTCAGTCCACGCTCTGGATGCATCATGCTCTTCTCTCACAAATTAACGTGGATTAATCATGTTCCTTTAGATTTTAAAACAAGCTTGTTGCACGCTCTGAATAAAGTTTGATAAAGCCAGCATGTTTCAGTGTTTTAAATCTACTTACAGGAAGTAATGTTAGAAATGTCTAAAGAAAGCAAAATCCTGCACATGATATGAAAGACATGAGGTGAAAAAGAAAGATATCCACAGCTTGGACACCTACTTATTTTCCTTATACTTCTCCTTCCTATTAAAGAGTTAAAAGACAAAATATAGAAATGCTGTGTAAAAGAAAAAGAAAAGGCAATTATCTATAACATTACTGTACTGTGATCTCTCCTCAAATCCTGGAAAAATCAAACTATTAACACTTCACAGCTTTCATCTTCTCTCCTGTTAAACAGAACTATTTTTTCTCCACTTGCATTTACAGTTCTTTCAAAAGTTGTCCAGTGTCTTGGGGAGCAATGTTAAGCTCTGCAGGAGAGAAATGGATTGTAAAAACCTTGAGAATTAGAAATTTTTAGAAAAATCTCACTTCAGAAATTGTCCTGATGGGATTTGAAGAGTACTGACAGAGATATGGACTATATTCTGGGACCATTCTAGCAACTAAATTCTAATATATTCTGAGGTAGGGTGATTTTTTAGTTCTACTAGGCTGAAGTACAGTCTGAAATTTTTAGTCATTATTGCAAAATAACTTGTATAATTCAGGGATAACTTGTGTAATATCAAGGGACAATTCATCAAGCATAGGTATGTGATGCACCTCTGGAACATTTATGTTCTTTTTCCCTACAGCCAAAATTATACAGGCAATTTACTATTGCCCTTTCCAAATTAAATTTTGCCAAAAAATTAGTAGCAATAATTTAATCTAGTTTTAATCTGGTCATATACGCTTTAAATAACAAGAAAGGGAATACTGGTTACTCATTTTTGTATTCAAAGAAATAAAATCTCATAGAGAATTAATTTAAGCTTCTCCAAGCCATGCCAGGAAACAAACTATTACTATACTAATATACTGACAGAATATACTTTCTTTCTTCTTGCTTTGAAATGTGTTGGGGTGAGGAGGGGACTAACCCCTCATGAATGGGCCACTCCTCATATGCCCATGGTCATTAGCTAAGACAGATTTATTACAGCATTAGCTCTTGTGTTGTGAACCTGAAAAACAACTTTGAGTCCATCTTTGCCTGGAGACAATTTTTGTAGGAATTCACTATTTAGATAGCTGTCACATAAAGGCTTTTTCTGGCTTTAACACCAGTGTTTTACCACAGAACCAGAGAATCATTCAAATTGGAAAAGACCTTTAAGATCATTGAGTACAACCTTAAGCCAGCACTGCCAAGTCCATCACTAAACCATGTCCCCACGTGCCATATCTACATGTCTTCCAAATACCTCCAGGATGGTGACTTTACCACTCCACTGGGCACTCTATTCCCATGCCTGAACACGCTTCCCATGAAGAATTTTTTACTAATATTCAATCTAAGTCTTCCCTGGTGCAACTTGAGGCTATTTCTTCTCATCCTGTCACTTGTTAGTCGGGAGAAGAGACCAACCCCCACCTGGCTACTGCCTCCTTTCAGGGACTTGAGGAGAGTGATAATGTCCTGAGTCTCTTTTCTCCAGGCTAAACACTCCCAGCCCCCTCAGCAGTCTTGTGCTCCAGACCCTCCATAGCTCTGCTGCCCTTCTCTGGACTCACTCAGCACCTCAGTGTCTTTCTTGCAGCAAGGGGCCCAGAACTGAGCACAGCATTTGAGGTGCAGCCTCACCAGTGCCCAGCACAGAGGGAGAAATCACTGCTCTGGTCCTGCTGGCCACACTATTTCTGGTACAAGCCAGAATGCCACTGGCCTCCTTGGCCACCTTGCACCCACTGGCTCAAGCTCAGCTGCTGTACCAACCAGCACCCTGCATCCTTTTCCACTGGGCTGCTTTCCAGTCACTCTGCCCCAGGCCAGCAGAGCTGCACAGGGTTGTTGTGACAGTCCAGGATCTGTCACTGGACCTTGTTGAACCTCACCACTGGCCTCAGCACAGCAATCCAGTCTGTACAGATCCCTCTAGAGAGCCCTCCTGGCCTCCAGCAAATCAAGACTGCCACATAATTTGGTGTCTTCTGCAAACTGGCTGAGGGTACACTTGCCACCCTCATCCAGATTATTCAGAAGGATATTAAACAAGACTGGTCCCAGTACTGAGTCCTGGGGAACAGGCTTGTGCTTCAGTACAAGCAATCCTGAAAAAAACAAGCAGGTCCTGGATGTCCTTATCCAAATAGGAGGCAGCTTTTAAGAGCTAAATTCTGACTTTGCTGTGTTGTGAAGCCTGTCAGCACTGATGGCATCTCTCCTCCATGGCCTGTCTGCACTGAATGTCAATGATGTAACTCTGCAGGCTCATCAGTGGGGCTGGAGCTGCCACCACAACCTGGTGCACTCCACGCTTACAAATGAGAAATACTGACGTGCTCCACTGGAAATTGCATCCCTCAGGACTCAGATGTCTGAAGGATTGTTTATACACCCAAAAAGCCAAAAACAACCTTGTCTATCCATTTTATTTCTATTTATCACAATGACTTTGAGGTTTTGTTGTTGATTTTTGCAGTTGGCTTTTTGTTGGGCTTTTTTATTTTGCTTGGTTTTTACTCATTCTTTACATTCTTTGAGATATTTTCACCTTTAGAGATAACCAGACCAAATCCTGCCCTAGTAGCTAAACCCTCTTTAACCTACAAGGAAACTCTACCCACTTTTCTGCCAGCCCTATCACTTTGCTGAAACCTGCTGTAGAACAGAAATATATCCACAACACTTTTGGTGGTTTGTTCTAGTGGAGAAAGCATCCAAGCAAAGTAACGTTCAGAAATCCCAAATAGTTGCTTAACGATTACAGCAATAACACATCATCTCTTCAAATATCATGACTAGCATCAAATAAAAAGGAATAAGGCACAGCACAGAGGGGTAAAGGAACAGAACTGCAAAGACTGGCCATACTTATTAAAAAGAAAGTAAAAAAAAAATCTAGGCCTTTGAATTAACTAATAGTGTAGTGCCGCTGTTGGCTAAGATGGATGAGAATTAAAATTTATGCAAAACTATCAGCCCTATAGAAAGTATGCCATCTGCAGCTTCAGGAGCTTGCAAGGGGTGTGTGATATCTGAGAGATTTTTGTCATCTTGCCAGGGAGGTGACAAAGACTAGGAATTCAAGAGACAGTTTATGCAAGATAAGGTTTCTTTTTCCTTTCCCAGCATGTCCCCAAACCCAAAACACTGCACTGGCAATACCCATGAACACAGAGAAAGTTGCTTTGGGTTTAAAAGCTCTTAGGCCTTTGTGCTGCACCCATTAATGATACCCTCAGCAAACCTAACTAACACTTGGCACATGGCTGGCTTTTAGTTTCAGGCCACCAGCTTCCAGCAAAAATGATTCAAACACATTCCCCCACCACCTAGAAGGGGTTCTAGGGGTAAATGCATTTCTCTTGTCATTAGATATATGTTTAGTAAATGGCCACATCCATTTGCTTTTCAGTTGATGACCTGCTTTATGAGGGGGAAATCATGCCTAAGGAGGATCATCAAACATGATGCTGCCATGCCTCTATAACTTGTCCAGGTGTTTTGGCAACAATGGTCTAGTTTTTATCAGTTCCTCACTTTCCTTGTTCAAAAGAGCCGCTAAACACTTCTTACCCTGCTGGAGGTCACCAAAGCACACCCATGCTCTGTGCAGCTGTGACACTGACCTGTGCATCAGGATACCTGCCACCAAGATTTTCTTAAAGCTCTCAAGGATGGTCAAACTACTGCTCCTTTCAGCAGGAATGCTGTAAACAAAACTGCTTATGTTTTCACATCCTACCCAATGTTTTTCTCATTTCTGGATTGTTGGAGTGTTTTTGTCTGGTTTGGTGTTGGTGGGTTTTTTTGTCTAATGAGCAAGAAACTATGCACAGACAAGGCTGATCAAAGCTGAGACAGCTACTCCATTCTCCTGGGATATGTGTCTACCTTAATCAGAGACAGCAGCTGAAGTGCTGCAGGACTGCATGATGCTTGTGTTGCACACCACATTGTGCAGAAGAGGAGTGGCTTGGGTTTCTGGACTGTTCTGATTAATGAACTCAGTGGCTGACAATTCATCACAGTATGCAAGCATGCATGTTCATGAATCTGACCTTTTAACTCCTACTTTTGTCTTTTTCCATGATCCCTCTCACTATCTGGTCTAAGTATATTGTTTCACAGGGGAATTTATGGTTTCATTTAGCATTCAGACATGTGCATTTTCCTTCATATTTTGGATGAGTCCAGCCCTGTAGTTCCAGTAAGTTCCTACCTAACAAAAGAGAATTCCTACCTAACAAAAGCACCAAAAACTTGGTATCTTTCAATGCAACTGAAAACAAAAATCTCCCAAAATGATGGATTTTGCTCCATTGCTCAAAATTCAAATAGGCAAGCATCCATCAGTATTATTTTATGTCAAAAGTCAAGAATGCCAAGTATTTTTAGAACTGATCATCCCTACTCCACCTGCATAGCAAGGGGATTGCTGACACAGTGCCCAGATAAAAAAAACTGCAAATTAAAATCCTATGATTTTTGCTAGTGCTTAGGAAAAATAAACAATACCCAAACCAACCTGACGGAATCTCTGAGAAAAATATATAAAGACTGTAATTGCAAGGCATATGTCTCCATAGGGAAGAAACCAAAAATTGAAATAGCTTTGGTTTTTTCTCAAGTATTAAAAATGGAAAATATATGTCTTTCTGCAGACCAGACAGTGGTTTTAAGCCTGGTTTTATGTAATATCAGCCCCACTGAAAGATCTGTCTGTAGACATCTTCCCTATTAATTAGCAATTTAGTGGCCATCTGTGGAAAGGGATAAGCAAATATGTTTTTCATTTAAAATGAAGCTGAGGAATTAATTGATTTTACTTCCCCTAGTAACTCATCCTTCTGTCTAGATATACACACACATACACTCAATAAAGAAAGTGAGGCAAAACCATGCAGGTCAGTTCACAGATGTGAAGATATTTTGCTTTGCAAAACTACAATTCGCCATATGTTCAGGAAAAGCAGCTACACAGTAATAAAAAACACAACCTTCCACAGGACAGAATTGTTAAAAGCAGCCACTGGGTACTTCATCTCTATTTTAAAATAACTTGATCTTCCCAAACAGATGTGCACTATTTGAGGTCAAGAATCAAGAGCAATTTTCACCGATCCCCTCCAGTGGAGCTGACAAAGTGACAAAACATCCCTGGGGTTATGAGTATGCCACAGCCCCCCACAAATCTAATTAGGGGCTTCACCTTCCCATATCAAAATAACCAACAGCAAAACACCTTCTCTCTGAAAAGTGCAGCCACGAGGTCAGAGGACAGTGTGTGCATCATTGCATTTGAGAGCACAAGAATGCCCTGCAGAAGGAGGCCCTGAAGCAGAGACCAGGTCTGCTGAGACAAACCTATGCTTTCTTAAACTTTGTCCCAAGTGTAAACACAACCAATAAAGTCAGCCCCACAGGCTCAATACCCACACACAGCTTATTCACCTCAACCATGCCTTCCCAGTGTCTGTGGCAACATACATTCAATTTTTTACTGGGTCAACATTTGCACTCAACTCAGCCAAAATTCCCACTGGTCCAGGACAGTTTCACTAAAGTATTTCTAAATTTTTAATTAAAACTAACCTGGATTTATTATTTACCATAATGAAAGCTTGAATAAAACAGGAAATGGAAGTGGTCCTACCTACTTTTTTAAACAGCTATCTGATATCACAGCAAAGGACTATCACTGGTGGTCAGTGTGTGTCTACAGAGTTAATGCAACACAAATTAAATTCTGCCACAGGATTAGCTTTACAGAGGGAGTAAGCCATGAGCAGGAGGGGACATATCCTGCTGCCCTGAGCAGGAGGGAAACCACATTTTTTATGAAAGATGGAATTACAGTGTTAACTCAATCTCTCTAGGCAATAGCATTCTAAAGACACATGGAAGGACACTAGTTACGAACTCCTAATGCTTTCAAATACCTCTAATATTCTGAGCCTTTCTGGCACAAACACCCCATTTGGATGTCACCACAAGCCTGTGCTGACTGTAGCACAAACCTTTCAGTCAATCTGCCAGTGGAAACGACAGCAATGCATGTCTTAAAAACACTTGTTTACACAGCAAGTCCTCTTCAGAAACAGAGGCTCAGCAGACAACAACCCAAGATCAAAGAAAAAAGTATCACTGCTATTCACACCCTTCTTCTTCAGAAACTATTCAAGATACGGATCCACTAAACCAAAACAAAACTAGAAACCAAGTTGCTAGAAACAAGGACTTCAAAGCCTTGCAAAGCCACCACACCACCTGGCAATGTACACACCATGACCAGCCTTTCCCAGGGGTACAAGAACTTTGCACGTTCAAGTCAAATCCATTGAATTAAAAATAATTCTGAGCAGGAAGAACTCACACTTCTAAAAGTAAACTCTTCTTTTTCCTCTACTTGATGCCAACATCTGCACTCCAGGGAAGCAGCTCTTGAGTGCCCCTACCAAACCACGGAGGCACAGTTCATGGAGCAAACTGAAGCCAAGATCATCAGTACCAATATTCAGAGGGAGGCAGAGGCACAGGCAGTGTTGTAACTCTGCATGGATTCAGGACCCACAGACCTTTAGCTTCTTTGGCACCCTTCAGTGGGAGGGCAAGTCCCTGCCATGCACTGCACCCTGATTTTCTACAGGGCAGCCTCACATCCAGCCCGTGCAAAAAAAGTAGGTCTTGAAGGCATTTTCACACATGTTCACCTTCTCCATCACGATTTCCAGCAAAGTCAGTTTCTTTGAGAAATAAAAATAAGCTAAAAATTTCAAAGGTGATCTTACTAATGAAATCATGACTGTAGGGTTATCTGGCCACAGTATTGTTTAAACCACTAGTCCTCTGATACAGCACTTATTGCTATTCAAATGAGCAGAGGATAAAACACACAAGAAGAAAGGTTATCATATTCTTTCTGCTCATCTAAATCAACATTATTTATGCATAAATTCAGTTTCTTTCTGCCACACTGTTATGTGAAGAGCTTGGAACAAATACAAGTCCAAAAGAACCCCATGTACATTCATGACTTTTTGAAGACTATGCTTAATTATTATTCATAGCACTAAATAATAATACTGATCAATAGTAGCTGTTCTTGTTCTAGCTAGTATTGTGGTCATAACAATATGCCAAAGATCAGGACATTTCCTATCAAACTGGCACCTTCATCAGGAAATATGTTTGGAAGCCTGTTTTGTGCTATACCACTACATTGTTTAATACACCTTCTCATGAGAAAACTGCAACATTTTATCCATGTTTTACAAAAATTTCCCTTCTCCTACAGGGTATTTTATTAGGATGATGGGACTCTTGGCAGAGGAAAAAGCTAGAAAAACAAAATTAACGATTTTTATAGCTAAAATATCCTGATCGCTGTGGGATCAACAATGCTTGTCTTAGTTTTTTTCACTGATCTTTATCAGACTTATCACTGCACATGTAATCTCAGTGTGTGACTTCAGTGTTGCTGTAAAAGGACACATCAGAATCAAAGGTTCACATTTCTACAACAGAAACTGTGCTGCTAATTGAGTTTCCTTATGTATTTGGTTTTCATTTTCTGCTTAGCAAGGATTGACTTTCTCCTACTCTGGATGCAATGTTACCATACAGAAGCTTTTATGTTTCTCCATACAATGACAAGTTTTCCCATGGAAAAAGCAGATTTTTTTTTCCTCTTATTTTGGCTCAAGCTCCACCCTTATCTAGAAAACCATGACCTAGTTTAACAGTGGCCACCATATGGTTCTTAACTCCAAGTAGCTCTCAAGGCACTTTGAATGCAGATCCTGCATTGAAATGACAACATGGCCAAAAGCTGGACAGCTTGGCAACATGTACCCGTCCTAACAAAGACATCTGAGCCAGAGGTGCCCAAATACAGCCTCACCCCCCCTTGCTTCAGGATGTGTCTGTGTGCTCAGCCCATGGCAGAGTTTGTGGCTCCTAAAGAGTCCCAGTTCTCTCTCCCTTAGAAGATGATGCTCCCAGACCTCCTCCCACACTCTGACCCACTTAGCAAATGTGTACGGCTCTCAGACACGAAAAAAGTTTGCCACATACTAAAATGGAGGCAAAAAGGTCCATTAATTCTTAACAGTTCAGGCTTTAAGCATTACAGGAGCACATTGAGAGGCTATGGACAAAATCTTTTTTTTCAAAACAACTAAAATTTTGTTAGTCACAACAATACTCCTATTTGTGATTTAAACCTAACCAGCAAGGAATTGTGTAATACTGCCACCAAAAATATTTTTAGCTGCATCATATTTACCAGGATTTCAGATGTCCTCATGAAATCAGCATTCATGACACGCAGCTATTTGGTGCTGTACAGGAGAAAAGACAGAATCTCTAATACTTACAGCCAATCATCATCATAGCCACAGCGAAGATCTTCTCGCCGTCTGTGGTGGGAGCGATGTTCCCAAATCCCACACTGGTGAGGCTGGTCATTGTAAAATACAGCGAGGAGATGTAGACGGAATCTTTGCTCGGCCCGCCTTCCCACTTCCCGAAGCCGGAGGTGTTGAAGCGGTAGGGAGTCCCTATGGACTCTCCCAGCTGGTAGAGCCAGCTCTCGGTGCGGATGGTGTTGGTGTCCTCGTCGATGACCTCGTAGTCGCCGATGCTGTACCAGATGCAGGCCAGCCAGTGCGCCGCCAGGCCGAACACGCACACCAGCAGCACCAGCACGGCCGCCCCGTACTCGATGTAGTGGTCCAGCTTCCGAGCCACGCGACCCAGCCGCAGCAGCCGGACCACTTTGAGGGAGCTGAAGAGGCTGCTGATGCCCTGGAAGGACAAAGAGCAATGGCCATTAGGATGTCATGTGAGAGCAACGATATTCCTAGCTTCCAAAGAAACGAGGTGATCCGTAAAAAACAGATAGTCGCCAGATAACAGAGAAACCGTGATGCACAAAAAGCTTAGTGACCCTTTCCAGAGATGAATATATGCACTCCTGCCTTCATCCACTACCATTTTGTGGGTTGCTCTCTCAACTCCCTTTTAATATTATTTGAATTTACAAATACCTTTGTAAAAACTTCAAATGACAGGCTGTCTATTGCATATCCAAATGTGAATTCTTATGCAACATGTCAGATGTAATGTCAGAAAGATAAAGAAGGCCAAAAGATACTGGCAGTACCTGGCAAATCTGCAGATTTTCTATTTCCTACAACACATTTCCTGTGACTTCACTTTCCTATACAAATTCATGCACTGATAATCAGTTCTCTGACATTTATCATATGAACTACATAAAGCTTAAATATTTCAAATATCTCACTAATCCCCAAATTATATCCTATTTATGACAGCTTTGATATCAATGCAGTATTTCTGTGCTGAAAATAATATGGCTCCCATGAAACAGAATTAAGCCAGCATGCAGGACTCTGTATTGTTAACTTTTATACAAATTTGCACAAGAAGTAAAATAAAAAATTCGAACCCATTTGGAGCATGAGAAGATCTGAATAGCCTATCATAAAAAATCATTACTTTTTTTTTTCTACTTCCTCTTACCAAAACTGTTTCATACATAGAAGTCTGATTAAAATTTAAGCAGACTGGTTTAATGAGTATTTCTGGAAATGCATAATTGCATACTTCTGGTCACCAGCTTTTACTGGAAGTTTGTTTATTCCTGCATAAATACAACTGCCTCAGTATCTTAGGCTGCTTCAATGCACTAGAAAAGATGTTTTATTAAATAATTACATAAAGTATATTGACTCATGTTCCCCAAGACTGCAGCAATATATTTTCCCTTTATTTCATGAATTTGTCATGATTACATTGACTCATTTTCAGAGACAGATGTAATTTGTTACCTGGGAACACACTAGCAATTTCTATTAAGTATCTGGACAAGATCTAATACAACCAGGGGGTGGGGAGTAAAAAGAGAGAGAAAAAAAAAAGAATATAAAAAGCGGCCTTCCTTTAAATCAGAGATATTTCCAGAAATCTAAAAGAGAGAGAGTGAACTATTCTTTTCATTAATACCTATGCCAAACTTTTCAAGTCACTGCTACAAAGATTGCTACACAGAGTAAGTTAATTTCCATTTCCCATCCATTCCATACCCAGCTTTGTTTTGTAAACAGTGGAGCAAAACCTCAGTGCCAATTCTGAGAATATGGCACAAAGGGCCTTAATTTCCAGGGGAGGGAAAGCAGCTATTTCTGAACACTCAGTACGGAGAGGAAAAGCAAAGTGGAAAATGCAAAAAATTATAACCACATTTTAAAATTGGACATGCAAGTCCTGGACTGACAAGCTCATTTAGTCTCTGCATTTAAAATATTCTGACATTATAACACAGCCTTCTGGCCTTTTCCCTCTGGGCTCATGCCCATTTCTCCCTTTTCTCCTTACAAACATAACAGTGAAACACTAATTTTTTACATTTTGAGAAGTCTCCAGATATGGTGCTCTCTTAGCTTCAGTCTCAAAACCAAGCTTTTTAATCATACATTGCTTCAAAATCTCCACCCCAAAGTCTGAGAAAACAGTTTTATTTTTGTGCAAAACCTGTTTAAAGAGATCCCTGTGATTAAAAAAAAAATGCTGTTTGTCAGCGAGAGTCCTACCAAAGACAAAAAATAATAAAGGCTTAAGAAGGACTTAATAGCTTAGAATTTGGTTAATTCTTAATTAAAATTAAAAAGAGTCAAGGATTAGAAATACTCGGGGAAAGGAAAGAATCACAGAAGAGGAGCTCAAGAAATTGGATATGAAAAATGGGAATGCTAATTAAAATACGTTAAATCAGATTTTAAAAGTCTAAGGGAAAACACATTTTTCAAGCATTCTCTTATCCTAATTTCCCTTGTGGAATTCACTAGAAAAAATTTTATTTAAAAAATTTAGATGGGATTAAACTACATCATTTGGGAGAAATTGATTCTACCAAATTCTGACGAGAGATAAAGAGAATTAGGCTTTTTGTGAAAGAAGAATTTGAATCTTTACAGAAAATGTATACTTGATTTGGTTGCACTGGAAGGATACATTTAATATTCATATTACTCCTAATACTCACCTGATTGCATTGACAATGAGATTTTAAAAGTGCAGAAAAAGCTCAATTTAAAAAAAACCATTTTATTTTTATTTCAGCATTAACAGTGTTATCTCTTTGATTTCCTCAAAGGAAAGGATTTGTCTATCATAAATGGATCAATATCAAGTGCAAGAACTGCACAGGGAAATGGTTATGCATATAACTTGAATGCATATAACTTTCTAAATGAAAGAACTTCAAATGGTTACAAACAACAGAAACTTAATAGACTTCACAGATGATAAAGTAGGGGAAAAAAATCAGATAGTCCCACAATACTTTAAATCAGTACTTTTTGGCATTAGATTTAGCAAGTTATATTTTAATGCTCATTGGAATAGACCTGCTGGATTGAAAAATTGACAATTTTAGATGACCACTTTCTGAAATAGAACTGTACTTTTAGATTATTGTCCATTTTAATGCTCTTATCGGTGCAGATTATTTTTATGCTTTTATCGTACAGATGGCTCCACGACGTCACGCAAAGGAGCCTGAACTCAATTTACTTCTCTTGATGTGTGTCCCACCCTCTTGGTCTGCTGCTCCTGCCAGTTTTGAGAGGCAGATTAAGAGACACCCAGAGATCCTTGTGCCCAAGGGAAATAGAAAAACCTCAGTTCATGAAGAGCTAGAAATGGCACTGGGTGTCCCAAGCAGGCATCCCCAGGTACTCTGCTCTAAAGGGTCACCATAAGGAATGTACATTTTTACTATATATTTTTATAGAGAGAACTTGGGTGCACTGCTCACTTCAATATGCAGCACTTGGTCAGGTATGTCAGAAAATACTGAATTTCACACACTCTCATATTTCAAATGTTTTGAAGTCACTGAATGAGACTGAACAAATTCTAGTGCTGATACCTGTGTATTGATGTTGAAAAATATTTCATAGGTTGGCAGGTTTACTTTCATTGCCAGTGATGGCTGCTGCACAAAAAAGGAAGAAAGTGTAGCCAGTCCCCTCCAAACCAAAGGGCAAGCTCAAGACACTGAAGAAATAATTCCACAGCCACTGACTGAGCAGACTTGAATTTCAAAAGGTACTAAAATAATAAACACAACCACTTCCTCTCCTTCTACACGTTTTTGCAGAGTAGAACTGTACCCCAAAACCAGACAAACAGACCAGCCTCAGTCCCAGGGGAAAGCAGTGCCCATAATTTATATTCAAGGAAAATTCTTCATAAGTTTGTCCATGCAATACTGCCAAAAGTAAATTTCCATGTATCAGTTGTCATTAATAAGATTTCCTCACTATATACTGTGTACATTTACACAGGTTTTCTTTTGCATTTCCTTGCTTTCTGCAAGATCTAATCTACTGTGAGTGCACCCCTTGTCTCACGCTTATACCTCAGCCATGTAAGTAGCCTTTTTTCCAAATACAGGATCCAGGATATCCATGTTTTGCCTCTACCTCTCAGTCAGACAACAAAAAATTTGTGCTATTACTTCCACACCCCGATAAACAGGCAGAGACACTGTGAAAACACAAGGGCTGTAAGCAGAGCAATTATTGTTACTTATGTCTTTGTGGTCCAAGAACAGTAACAGTGAACACACTGTGATAGATGCTGTACAGATAAAAGCAGTTGCTGCTGTTCATTTGCCATGCAAAATTAAATTCAGCTCAATTCATTGACTAATAAAAGTCCACTTAGAAAAAAAAATAAAATACAAATTGTCTAATGAACAGCCATAAAAAGTAACTGAGGCCACCCCACCTGCCCCCCTAAAAACGTGAGAAATACTTCATTTTACATTCCAAACAAGAGGCAGCATGAACAACTGCAGAAAATAACTAAAATGCTGCATTCACCCCACCTCCTACAGCTGCAGTAGCACAAGTACTTTAGTAATAGATTCAATCTACATGACAGTATTCACTTTTTAGGCCATTATTCACTTTCTACATGTACAGAAAGAAAATGCACTTAACCCAAGTATTAAGACTTTTTTTCTAGGCTCAAAGGCAGGATAATTTACTTCCTACTTATTACCTATTTTTAAAAAGAGAAATATTCAGTATTAGCACAAATCTTTCCTAAGTTTTCCAGCACTTTTCTCTCATATGGAACTGCTAAAGTTCAGGCTTCATATCAATTAATGGGAGATGCAGGAGACTAAAAGCTAACCATTAAAAGAAAGAGAATGAAACAGACAAAAAAAATAAATTATTTATTCCAAAAGGGGAGGCAATGAACCAAATTTATCACTACTGTGAGGCAAGAGCTGCAGGAAGCACTGCCTTCTTTCTTGACACTTTATTTGAAGTCAGCCATGCCACAACCTATCTCTGCCTATCTGCAGTAACCTGGCAGCCCTGTCAGGTCATCATTAGGACTACACGTTTCCATCATTTGTCTCCACTGATTTTCTTAATTAGGTCTGAGAACATGACCTTTCCTACAGATGGCCATATTTAGCAACTAAGAGATGAGATAGCGTTATGTGCACAGGTCAAAATCAATATCTAAGCCCTCTGGATACTGCTGTGGTTTGCAGCACTGAAGTAAACAGATCTCTAGACCCCTGAAGCCTATTTTAGTCAGACATCTGTGAGCTTGGTTAGAACTGGGGGAGAAACAGCAATAATTCATGTATTAGAGCACAGGGTGTGGGAAGAGATGGGAAGGCTGATTTTTCATTTGTAAAACTATGTCCATGCTTGCCTTGCATGCACATATGCACACATAGAAAAAGAAAAAAAAAACAGGAAACAAACTCTATTTTCCTTCTACTTTGGGAGGAAGAACATGAATAAAAATAACACATAAGTAACCTAAAGAAATCCCACTTTCCGTGGTAGCAAATAAAAAATTAACCACCAATAGACAACAGTCTGCTTCCCTGTGTTTCTGATTCAAAGCAACAGCCAGTTCCAGAAGCTGTTTACTTATCTCAAAGAAGGAAAACACCCAAATAATATTTAGTGTTACTGGCATCTAATACCTCTCCATCTTTCCCAATTCTAATTCTATCCCTAATATGAAATAGACTACAGAGCAACCACTTAGCTACTCAAACAAATACCCTTTGTCATCTCATCTGACTTTCTGCCTCAGATCGATACAAGTGTGCTGAATGGGGGAGAGTAACTGATCCCTGCCTCTGGAACATGCCTCCCTTTATACACAGGGTAAGTCTCGCTCTAACAGCAGCTTTTTGAAATAATTCAGACTCTAATATATTCAATTAGCTCTCCTTGGACAAAGGCTATCACCATACATTATCACTGAAAATGTAATTCAGCCTTTTAATTCTTTTAGCCTGATACAGATTGAATAGCTTATGTAGACTACTATTCTCTCTTTAACAGAATGATAAATCATGTCAGGCCTTTCAAAGCTATGAAGAAGTAGCCCTGAAATTCAGTAACACCCTTACTTATCTGTGACTTAGCAGAAAGACTAATCTGAACATTTGGAGTGCAGAAGAAGAGTCAACAGGACTCTTAACAGCCTCAAGCAGAACCTACAGAGAAGGTCAACACCAGGCAGGGACACAGCAACACATTCTGCTCTGGAATTCTCTTTTGGTAGGGGCTATCCACCAGCAGACAGAGCAGATGTCTCTGAGCCACCAAGGTGTCTGAGCCTGGGTAAGACAGGGGAAGGTAGCAGAATTAGGCTTATAGCATAGGAGAGAATTTAACCCTGAATGTCTTCCAAGGCATAAGAGCCCTGCAGTGCCTACATACATCAACACAATTTGGAAAACTGCAGATTTTGGGGGAAAAGACAGCCTGCCCCTTCACATGGTAGTATAAAAATGGTATGTGATGGGTAGCATGGAGGTTGGGAGATTTTTAAGGAAGAAAGATAGAAAAGCTCATATTCGACTGGAAAAAAATGGGAGGGGAAGGAGATGAGGACATGTGGAACAAAGCAGAGAAGAGAGACGCCTTCACTTGAATCCCCAAAAGTCTCTGAACAGCAAGTGCTTCTTTTGCCTAGCTGGTTTATATCCTGGCTGTGCACTTAACCCCAGGAATCTGCTTTACACCATTTGCATTTCCCCAAAATACTCCTTCCACCTACCTGTCTGCTAAGGAGTGATTCCTGCCTGGCACAGCCCCCTGGGGCAATGCTGCAGAACAGAGGCACTTACAGAAGTCACACAAGCAGCCCTCCTCCTCCACCACAGCTTTTCCTTCCCACTACACTCCCCTTTTTCCACAGTTCAAGGCTGCCAAGCTCCTTCTGAAGCTCCAAATACCACCTAGGAGCCACACCAAGGGCCCTCCTAGCCATGCTCTGAGGGTTTCTGGCAGGTTCCAGCCCCCAGCACACACCTCCCAAGGGCTTTGTCCTGCTTCCCTTCTCACACCCACCCAAGCAGAGCTCCTTCACCATCACGCCCAGCCCAAGGCCATGTTCCAGCCCTCCCCTGCCCCACCTGGGCACAAAAACCCAACTGCTCCATCCTCCCCCAGAAGCCCCAGTAGGTGTCACCCAGTCCACAGGGTCTCACTTATCCCTCCTGTCTACCTTCATCTCATCCAAGAACCACAATTTGCCAACATCCCCTCAATGCCTGGATCACACTCTGATACACAGCTGGGATTTTTTGGTTTTTGTTTTTTGGGGTTTTTTTTTTTGTTAAACATTACATTAAAAGTAGGTTATGACTACTTTAAAATTTCAATTAGCCATAGAAAATTATTCATTCATTGCTAGATTTAGCAATAGGCTCACATGCAAAATACAGCACTGTCTCATTGGACAGATTCAAATAAGAGTGGCCAGCTACTGTTTCAAACAGATTTCATTTTACTCAGATGCTTACAGTTTAAAAATGCTTTTAAAATTACATTTTCCAGTTTGCAAAATTCATCCTACCCAAAATCTTTCTTTATAGGTCCCCGTTTATTCCACAAAACTGTAAATAGGATAATTTATTCCCTTGCCCCTTATTGAATGCAGTGGTTAAAAAAAAAAAAAGGCGAAGTTGCATGCTTTCCAGTGTAGCTGCTTCAGTAATTCCTAAATAGCTAATTTGTATTAGCATGAGAGATTATCCCATTAACAAGGTTTAAATTAATCTATTGCAAAAGTACTGCCTCAGAATGCTGCCAACAATTTGACCAGCAACACATTCATTTTTTCCTCTCTCAAGTCTCTGTTTACTTTCCAGCTACACCACACTCACTTAGCACTAATTATCTTCATTTACTTCTATTATTCCATATTGTATTTTTTTCTGGGGCTTCTTTTATCATCATAAATTTTGGCCTTTCAAAGTTGTACATCTTCTTTGCCGACATGCTAGCTTCTCTCTTATTCATTCACTTAACTGAGCACTAGATCATTTATATTGAATGTATCTTTCCTAATGATCTTTTACTATGCATTTATTTCTCTTCTACCTCAACTAATAGAGTGATACATGGTTCTCAATTTGGCATCAGCCAACAACTGATCACAGTGCTCGGCTCAAACACATATAGCAGTTACTACTACAAACTCCTTATTTCAGAGATTTATATTGTGGTGACATGACTGGATTCCACTCCTACCATGAGATTTCACAACACCATCACATGTAATAAGTCAAATTTTTTCCAATATAAATTAAATCTTATGGCATTATGGATGAAAACCACAGTATGAAATTGCTCAAGCTGACACTGCAAAAATATGTTCTGGAATTCAAAGTCTTAAATTGCACTGTTCTTGGCAGAAATTGTGGAATTTTCTTTAAGCTTGGTTTTTGTTAAATTTACTGATTGATGTCTGAACACAAAAAGATAATATTACCTCCCAAAGTAGGTGGTAATTCCTTAAGTGAGGAATAATACTAATTACTGTAAAGAATTACTGACAAATGCTATTTTGATCATTCAAATTTGAAAAGAGACCAACACCACGTGTTTCAAGGGCTGTTTAAATTTTAGACCAATATTTACTTTTCTTATTCAGACTAAATTACAGCATGATGTATTCTCTTAACAATAGAAAGTTCAAACCTAGCATTAAGTTGATTCATCAATCAATATGAATATGGTATATTTTCTTCTGTTGAAATTCTGTCAGGTCAAGAAAATAATTCGTATTTAACTGTATAATTTGTTTCCCATATATAAAAGCCAGAAGAAACATCCTTAACTTTACTTCCATTTGGATAACAACAGAAAATTCTCCACAGCTATTCATTTCTTCATTTGTTGAATTCTGCTTGTGTCTGAATATAAAATGCTGCACTGTCTCTTTGAGCACAGCACTTGAGATCAGTCTCTTGTATAATTATATGGCCTTGAACAAAGACATTAATATTTTTTCTTTCCTCTTCCATCTGTAGAATGTGGCTATTCATACTTAAGTGCCTCTTGAATTAATTGTAGTTAATAATAGTTGTATTGATTAATAGTTAATGAATTCAAATTATTTTTATGGACAAAAATATTCTCAACCATGCAGAGAGGAAACTGGAATTTCAATTATATTGAAAAATGAGAATTGAAAATAAACTTATGTTCCAAACTGCAACAAACCCAAAGAATTTTGAAATTGACTGAAAAAAATAGAAGTCACACTTAATTTTGTTTCAAGAAAATATTTTCTGTTATATCTTATAATGGAATAATGAAGCAACTTGCAAAACAAAAAGTTACTTCAAAATAGGAAAAATAATCCAATACCAGATTTTTTTCAATTGAGTATTTACTTGCCAAAAATATTGATCAGCTCTAGTTTCATCTATTACAATTAGTGGATCATTTTAAAGATTACAAAAATGATTTCACTCTTAATCTGGAGATAAGTCATGGGACAGTCCCAAAACTGCCCAGAGCAAAAAAACCACCCTCAATACCCTATTAAACAGTTTTTTACTTTTTCAGTGCTGCAGGTGCCATGTCCCTTGTAAATCAATTAGTCTCCATCACAGTAATTACAACATTCTTAAGAACAAATTGACTTGTCAAGTTAGTTCCTCCATGACATTCTCAGAGTCTTCAGCGCCTTTTTTTTAAACAGAGAATGACAGCAGACAGCAAAATAAACAAGCTCCTTCCTGACCCAGTCCCCCTTCATTATAGGGACTGCAACAAAGCCAGGATTCTATTTCCTCTCGCCTAAAATCATGTGTGGAAAATATCAGGAATATAGCAATTCATATTCTTCATTTTATCACCACTGTTGACACTGGGTATCATTTCATCTCTGGCCATTTCTTACAAGAATATTCTCATTCGGGCTTCAGAAACAAAAACAAAAAAAGAGATCCTGCAGCAGCCATGGCCAGCTACTGACTCCAGTGCCATGGCTCCAAGGGAATTCTCTCTAGCAAAATTAAAGTGACACACAGATAACAGTTCAGTTTGGTTATTTGCACACTGAGCAGGGCAGCCTTGCACCTGACTTAATCCAGCTGTGAAATTATATGGTGTATAATCCAGGGAAAGAGAGAGGTAAATTTAAACCAGTAAGAAGGGAAAGGAGTTGACCCACAAGGGAATGCTCTACACAACAGAAAAAAAAAGATAAAAGGCAAAGATATTCTGCTTTCAAGATTCCTTGAATGTGGGTTTTATTTTTTTCTTATTTACTGAAAGGTTATCTTTCACTCTATAGGCAGTTCTTGAAACAGTGATCAGCATCTACTGTCCCAAACCCCCTCCTGATATGCACTGTGTTATTCTGCTGGCATTGCAGGCAAAGCCCCTCAGGTCCCATAAACCAGCCCATGAGCCCTCAGTAGAAGCATGGCAATTTTCACCAGTGGAAACTCTGCTCTAATGATCCTCCAATGATTTATACCAGCCCAATGTCAGAACCTGCTTTGGGAAATGCAGATGAGCAGTCTTGAAAGGACAGCATGAAGAAAAACCTTGATTTTTTTTTTCCCTTGGGCACAATAGTAGAATAACTAAAACTAACACTGTTATACTGATTAAGGAGACTGTTGAAAAGCCAGGAGGATACTGAAGTACCAATCAGCTTCTCATTGCTACAAGGCAACACTGAGATGGAGAACCTGCAGAAATACAAATTCACACAAGAACTTCTCTGCAGAATTGCTATTATGAGTCTGTTCAGTTCGAGGGCTGTCACAGCCACTGGTACAGACACTTTCCTCAGGGATGTTCTGTAGGTCACATTACCAGTCTCAAGTCAAAAAGTGTTCCTTCAGCAAAATCTTCACCAGGCTGCTTCTTTCTGCCATGAGAAAAGCTTCCTTCCAAGTTTGTTGTTTTTGTTGGGTTTTTTTTTTATCTCTTGCTTCATTTATTTTTTAATTTTATTTATTATTTTTACTCTTTCTGTCTAAATGTCAGAAACTGACATATGGCCACTCATTCCCTCACAGCAAAGCAATATGTGAAAGCCTTGCAGACTAATCTGCAGTCTGGATCTTTCATATGACAAACAAATACTTAAGGACAGGTTTCACAAGGCTTTTTTGCTTGATCTAATTTGTGTTATTTCAGTCTATCTCTTGATATAAGATGAAAACTTCTCCAGGGAATTAAATATCAAACGACATCACTTTTTTTCACTGCATTTAATAGCTTGACTATCTGTCCTCAAGTCATTGAGAAAATCACTTTAAGTTTTATAAAAAAACAGTGTAATTTTAAAAAAGTAATGGGGTTTGGTTTTCCCTATATTTCACTTGGCATAGTTTTCTTTTGATAGCTAGGCTGTCCTTTGTAACATGGGCATATTTTAAAGGAAGTAATAAAAAATATAAATTTTACAGGCTAAAATTTAAATATTAAGCACTGATGAGGTAGGTATGTAAATTCCTCTCCTTCTCTGGAGGTATTCAAATCCACCTGGATGCACTCCTGTGCAACCTGCCCCGGATGAATCTGCTTTAGCAGTTGGGTTGGACTAGATGATCTCCAGAGATCCCTTCCAAACCCAGCCACCCTGTGATTCTGCATCTTACAGCTTTAGCATGTGTCACAGATAAACTCAAGAGACATAACTACTTGATGATTTTATAACATATCAATAGTAAGCAGGCTGCTGGAATCTTCTTTAATGTTTTATTAAAAATTCATTAACTCTCTTAACTATTCAGGCAGGGAACTTTAATGTATTTACCTTAGGAATATTTTCTTGGCAAACTGATCAAGAAAACCAAGCAGTTAAAAAATACTAGTTTTCTGGATTTATATGTCTAAATGTTAGTTCTTTTGCTGGATTGTGATCTATTCCCAGAGAACTAATAACTAAGGAAGAGTCTAGATTTCCAGATTTCTCCATACCCTTTCATTTAGTTATAAAATTACCAAACAAGCACCTTCAATTGCTTCACCTTCCTCTAAAAATACTGTTGCCAAACAATGCTGCACAAATCACCACGTAGCCACACAGTGTTTTCTGGTGCTCAAAGACGATTCAGTGAGTCACTGCCTGCCTCTCTGCCACCTGCCAAAGTGTACCAGAAGCAGCTGAGAAATGTATATTTTACTTCCCATTGTTCCTGTGAAGAGTTGGCATTAGCAGAACTACCCTGATTGAAAGCAAGCACAGCCTGCCCCAACAAACTGTCCTGACACACAGCCCAAGCTATTCCTGCTCAGTCAGATGGAGCAGTTTTCCTCAGAGCTGTACAAAGGTGCTGCTGGCTGCCTCTACCTGGCCTCCTGAACCCTGAGGGTGCTGAAAAAAAGGAAAATAACCATGGATTTCCTTCTTTTCTTCACAGAAAGAATGAAAATAAACACAGCATTTTTAACACCAAAAACTACAGCAGAAATTAAAGAATGAGCCTTCTGGCTAGGATTTATAAGCAAATTTCTGTGCATGCTGTGGGTGGCTACCAGATACATGTACAGTAATTCGATACATTTAAAAACATACATTTCTTTGTTCTGTCCCACATCTCCCCCCCAGCCACCAAGTAATAATAAATGGATGGAAGTGGTATACTGACCTCATCAACATTCTCAAATGCATTGATGACATCATATGGCAGGCAGGAGAGCAGGTCAATCACAAACCAGGTCTTCAAGTAATTCATGCGAATCAGCTTGGGGTCAGAGATCACCTCTCCTGCCGGCCCCACAAAGGTGGTATGGAAATTAAGCACAATGTCAACCAGAAAAATGACATCTACAATGCTGTCCACTACTAGCCATGCCACGTTGTTCTGTTTGGTTTTAAAGGAGACATTGTAAGGGACCAAAATAGCAGTGTAGAAGGTTAAAATCAAGATGATCCAGTCCCAGGTAGTCTTGAATACACAATAATGCAAAATTATATGTGGTGGAGTCTTTGGTGCCTCTTGTTTGTACTGTGGAAGGATTTCAGAACCCAGCTGCAATACCTGTAGTCAAGAGAGATTTGAGAGGAAAAAGAAAACATGCTTAATTTTTTCACACTAGATTCTCAAGCTCAGTACAACAGTTCATAAAAATTCATGTCCATTAACTCCTTTTATCACCACCAAATGGTAAGCAAGCTGAGAAAAGTATTCTGTTACACAAATCAGCATCTAACAAAGAACAGTTGTTTATTTTAATGCCATTGATTATTTTTTGACATTAAGTCTAACTTGTGGAGTGTCCAAGACAAACAGAGAAAACCCCTTCAGCTACCTAGATAGATGAGACAGAAAATTGATGGACAAGAATAGGCAGGAAGGCCAGTGTGAACAGGAATTGATGGCAAAACCAGGAACAACACACAACTGAGCTCCAGCCCAGCAGCAGGACCACTGGACTACATTTTTTTTCAACACTGGCTACTTAACTCTTCACTAGACCCTGTCTGAAATAGTCTCAAACTACAATCTATCACGAATGCACAGGCCTTTTTTCCTCTTCTCTGGACTGTGCAGGTCCAAAGAGCACAGATATCTATCATTAGCCTTAATAAACTCATTTTGGACTTCATCTTTTCATTCAGAGAAGTTCATATCTTAACTACCTGATGGTGTAGAGTCATAGAAAGAGAGAATCATTAAGGTTGGAAAAGACCCTAAGATTGTTGAATCCAACAATTAACCCATGTTCTCCAACAAACAAGTTGGAGAACTTCTCCCAGGTGCCACATCCACACACCTTTTGAACAATTCTAGGTACAGCAATGCCACCATTCCCTGGGGTATCTGTTCCAATGCATGACAACCCTTTCAGTGAAGAAATTTTTCCTAATATCCAATCTAAATTTCCCCTGGTGCAACTTGAGGCCATTTCTTCTGGTCCTGTCATTGTCACCTGGAGGAAAATATGGAACTCCTCCTTGCTACAACCTCCGTTCAGGCACTTGTAGAGAGGGGATGGTCCCCCTGTGCCTCTTTTTCTCCTGGCTAAACAATCCCAGCTCCCCCAGCTGCTTCTCATCAAACTTGTTCTCCAAACCCTTGACTGCCTTCTTTGCCCTTCTTAGGACACGCTCCAATGCCTGAATGTGCCTCGGGCTGTAGGGGCCTCCAAAGTGAAGGCAGGATTTAGGGGACCTGCTGAGGAGCACTGCTGAGTTACACTGCAGCTAGGTCTGAATTCAGAAAAGCAGAAAAGCAGAAGATGATCTACCAGCATGTGTTTTAAACCCTGGACCTCAAGCTGAGCACATGCTGACACTGAGCACTGTTTTGCATAACTGCAGTCTCAATCAATGCTGCCTATTTTATGTCTGTTCTCTCTCCAGTTCTGCCCACTGCTGCAAAAACAGTTTTTTATCACATATAAAATTCTTGGGAACTCAAGTTTCCTTCACATACCTATGAATAAGAATGTTTGTTTATATATGGATATACATGAGGGTGAAATCAACATCAAGAACCTGTGTCCAAATAAAGAGAAGTTAAATTTTAAAGCAAATTTTACCCTGGATGAGTTATAAATGAAAACTGAAAGAAAAAGGAAGGCTTGCTTGAGTGAAATGTGTTTGGCAATGCCAAACTCACAGAACCTGTGAGAAGTATTTAGGAGCATGGTTCCTTTTTCACATTTATTTAAACATAGATCAGAGCAACAGGAAGCAGGGAAGGAAATTAAATGGCTGTTTTTCTCTGGGAAAAGATAAGACAACACAGCTAGAATAGAAGGATGTCTTCCTTTCTTTCTCCTTATCTCAGCTTTTTTAATGTCAGTTATTTAGATGTGGGTTTTATCTCCAGGCTTTTCTGAGTGTCTTTTTTTTCTTTTTTCTTTTTTTTTTTCGGTGAACTGGTGAGATTTTTTCCAACAGTTTCAGCCAAAGAGGACAAAAGAAAACAATCAGCTACACAAGATCTACTTGGACAAAACAGTCTCAGATGAAATTCCCTGCTGCTTTGAACCTCACATAATCACTTACTCGTGTACACAACAGGGGTCAGACACTGTCAGACCACAGTTCCTCACACATGTGTAAATGAGAATGGGAATTGCAAGCCTGCTGACTTTGAGACCAATTCTCCTGAAGAGAATTAACATGACCTGCTCTGACAGACCTGCATGTTACCACAGAGGCATTAAGAGTTTGAAAAAAAAATCTAGTTAAAAAAATAAGAGGACTCTGTATTTTTGTTAGTGAGTGTCTAGAAAGACAGCAAAGAGGAGAAAGGAACATTTCTCCAGCAGACCCACGTAGGACTCAGACGTGTTCACTGCAGTATTATGTAGTCTTTTGATCCTGACCCTGATTCATGTAGGTTCTCCATACTACCAAAATAAAAGGGAATTAAGCTGTCCTGTGTTGAGAGGAGCTGGAAGCAGCATAAGGCACATTCACTCTCTCTTCTCTGCAGGAGGCACTGGCCAGCCCATGCAGTCCCCAAAAGTCACTGGTGTGACTGGAAGAGGTAGAGGTTGTGTATTGAGTCCGTGTGTGTACTCAGAGCATCATTCCCTTCAAGGCTTGTTTGCAGCCCCAGTGACAGATGTTGGGATGTTTTTTCCCAACAAAAGCTCTAGCCCAAATCAATACTGCAAATATCTCCCACCCACCCTTTTGCACATTGCAGCTGTACCTGAATCACTTGGAAAGCAAAGAGTTACTACTGGCTTTTATGAGGCTCTGCATGACCAGCAGCTCTAACACAGGATCCTAAGCCTGAAATATGCTTCACTGGGCAAGGAGAGTCCTCTGCAATACAACTCACTGAAATCATTGATCAGTAAAACCAAGCACCTCCATCACATAGTAACATTTTTCATTTAGTGGGATTTCAGTTCTAATGCTGAGATTTTACTGGTGTGAGGAGGCTGGATCAGCCTTCAAATGCAGCAGGAAACCATAATTGATTCTTCTGCAATCACAGGCCAATTACAGCTTTTTTTTTTTAGCCCATGGTATGACATGAGTAAGTCCAATATTTTGATAATTATTCTAATCAGCATAGGAACCTCAATCACGAAAAACTGAAAAAAATTTGTTTGCTCTTGTCAGGTGGTTCTTACCTATACATACATAAGTTATAGACTGAAAATTGCATAATGCACCTCATTTTGGTCACTGCTGTTTTCTTTGTACTCCAAGAATTTCTAGAAATTTTGCATCAACAAAACTAAACGTACTGAAAAATATACTAATGTATACCTGCATACCTAATTAGGGGAAAAGGCAAGAACAATCCCTGTTTGGCAAAAATAGTGTCCATTATTTTACTATAAATAGAAAAAAGAAAATTAAAATAAAGCCAGTGGAACTGCAAGGATGTAAAACTGAACTGAAAGCAGAAAAAAAACAGACTTCTAGTTCCAACTTGTTAAGACAATAAACTGCTGCTTCAGTGGTTTAAAATGTCATCACCAAATACAAAGCACTCTCTCCTTACTTGTTTGAGATTCAAGGGCTACAGTGCAGGAAAATAAAAGGATTGATGACTGATTAATCTCTTTCCCTTTCTATTTAGAAAATAAACATACCCTAAACTATCTGAATAGCTAGGGACCTTACAAATAAGTCTTTTGAACTTCTGCTACCCCCCTGAAGTCTCTGGAGAAGCCCTAGCAATGGTTATTTAAAGAGACCAGGGGCCATGGCTTTAGCTGGTCTCCAGCAGAAGGATGTGCAGCTGCACTGAGGCTGTGAATCCTGAATGGAGGGGCAGGAGAGAGGCATCAAGGAATGACACAGGGATTCCAATCACTCACCAGATGAGGAAAGCACCTGAAGAAAGCCAGAGGTGCCTCCAGTCCTCTTTTTGGGTGGAGGTGACAAACTCTAGCCTGGGCTCCCTCTCACTACATCACTAACACACTAGCACCTTTGTAAACTCCTCCCATCTTGCTGGCACTGCTAGAGAAGATTTCACAGCCTGAGGTGAAAGAAGGGCACTGTCCCAGCTCACACTATCTCTCCCAGCAAAGGCAACTTGCTTTGCACACTGGCAAAAGTCTCACAGTGCCTGGCAGTGCCAGCCAAGAGCTCTCAAAGGCACCAAATTCTTCATTTCACGAAAGGAAGAGAAACACACCTACAACAAAGCTTAACAATCTCAGAGAACAAGCATGTGCTTCATCATAAAACACAACAAAAGAGCTCAGTGCTGCACAGAAACCATGGAAGGAGGTTCACAGAGCTTAGTGCTCAAGATCAAGCTTTTGTCAGGTCACTGCACTGGAAGAGCTCCTTGCTCCACTTCACAGCAAGGGCCACACCAAGTCTATTTCCTCACCATCCTTCCCCACACACACATCACCCCTGGGTCATCTGGAGACTCAGAGATATAAACCCCACTCTCTCTGCACCATCCACCAAACCCAGGTCGATGCAAAGTACCTTCTGCCCTATTGCAAGGTACTCCTGCTGCTCTCCAGCTTCTAGGAAGAGTAGTGCCAACCTGAGACAGGTTTGCTGAAGTAGTCAGGTGTGGTTACACACCCAAGTGAACTAACCACATTCAAACTGCTTGAAAAGCTACTTCTCCTGGAGAGGAAAAAACCAAACCCCAAGAGACTGATATAAAAGTAATCATGAAGAAAATGTACACAACTATATAAACCAATGTGCTGAGCTTCCTTTCACATGCACTGGACAATTTGATTACTACAATTTTCTGAATAATTGAAACAGCTCTGGTTTTGGAAGACTTTTCACTATTATACAGTTTTATCATAATGAAAGAAATATTTATTTCAGAAACTTATTAATGAAAGTATCATTTCAGTTACATACTATTCATCAGATAATACAGCTGTATTATCTGCATTTATTATTTGTGGCAATGATGCATAATGCTTTAATAGCTCTCTAACACTGGAGAATTTTATTCCAAGAGCAGAAACACCAAATTTCATCATGGGTTTTACAAGACCATTTTCTTTTTCAAATACAGCAATTTTTTTTATCTTATTTTTTTTACAAAATGGTGACTATATCCCAAGTCAGGAGTCATAAATTGCATCAAATGTGGTTACAATTATTTATTTATTTTTATGATTGTATGACTGGGGGGCAAAAAGAAAGCTAACACAAACACTCACTCATTTCCAGATTAATCTCCCCTTTTCATGTTTTCAATTGCACCTATTTGCTTTCTCTCACTCTCCCTTGCTTTTGTTTTCCCAAGTATCCACACAAATTGCTCCCAAACTAAGGGCTAGGTGCTAAGCCTCACTATTTTGATTGGCAGTTTTAATGGCAGTTATAAGTTCCTGGTAAATAATGTTAAAAAAAAAAGTGGCAGAAATTCCATTCTTAAGCGGCGCTGCTAAGCACCAGGATAATTTCTCTGCTTTTATTTCTCACAACTATAGTATTTTTTTTTAATTCTGACACAGTCTTGTCTGCCCAGAAGTGGCTGGCAAAGGTGCAGAATATCAGCTAAAAACACAGGTATTCATTCATGTGTCAGGAATATATTCATTCCAGTGACCAGGAAGAACCATCCCTACAATCAGCTCCTTGGCAATTAAGCAACAGAAATGCCTCAGTTACTTTTACAAACTCCTATTGCAAAGTGTTGTCTCACAGTTACCTCACACCCTTGTGTTAATTGCATAATTAATTTGAGTAGTTTTCATATGACTGCTATTACAGAAGTCAGGCTAAAAAGAAAGATCTATTCCTATTGGTGAAAGTCAGAGACTGAAGTTTCACAGACCTTGCTTGTATTTTCCATGGCCTGTTAGTCTGTCACTAACACCTTTCTTAAACTGTTCCATAAACAATAAAAAATTGTAAGCTGTGGTGCCAGGCTCCAACACCTTGCTCTACTCAGCTTCTAGGATGCAACAGCCTCCCAAGATATTCAAATATATAAGTGATAAATAACTAAGGGCAACATAAATAACACTGTAATATACGTGGAGCCTTCTCACACAAACAAGATTGATGTGAAATGTCATAGTGAGTAGCAAAAGAAAAAGGATGAGTTTTAAAATTTCAGATAGGCTACTGCAGGGATTAATAAAAAAAAAAGAAAAAATATTTTAAAATACAACAGGTAATTGTTAGAGATCCCATATTCAATATTATGAAGAAACCTTTGCAGAATAAGAAGCCTGGCACCCCATGTATCTTCAAATAAAGAAAGGTGGTCTTGTCTGTATGATTATCTGCACTCTTCTTTTCTGTGTAATGTAGGTCTACTGACTTAAATAGAAATACAGTGGGAAAAAAAAAAGCTACCTAACATTACAGCTGGGGCTAATGTTCTTTGTAAAATTATGACCTCAATATTCAGTCAGCAATTAGAGAAACTCATTTCAGACATGTGAACTATGCACTTGCCCTTTGTTATTTATAATGAATCAATTGGCTTTGCCAGTAAAAATACTTGCAAAGACTTGTTGAGCACGACTTGAAAAAATTTCATTAACATGTAGTCACTGATGTCCAGATTGTTGCCAAACAGAATAACCTCAGACCCTTTGCCTTACATTTCACTGCCTACATTTTAGCATGAACTAAAATTCAAGATCAGAGATCTAAAGAGAAGAAAGGATTATTTGATATGCAGCCTTGAGTAGTATTAGGAGGAAAACTGTTCCAAATTCCAGGACACAAAAGCAACCTCAGGCTGGACATGCACCAATCACCAATGGTGCTTCTGCAATATGGTGTCCCTGTGAATGTCCCCTCTGCTAGTATGATCCATGTTATTTCTCTGCTTCCAACAGCAACTGGTTTCCCCTTCTTGAATTCTTCTGTATTAAATACTGACTAGGTAAGGTCCTGTCTGCAGGAATTTTGCCATGATACTTGATAAGAAGACAAGTGACTTTTAGTTTGCATAGAAACTGAGATGCAGGCAACAAAACTAGCAGAGTATAGTACAACTGACTATATTAAGATCTCGTGGAGCCCATCAACACCTTACACCTCTACCTGCACAGGAAGAGCAAGAATTATTGTCAAGTCATGGCTGCTGCCATGGCATTCACAGCACAGTGACACAGGACTGCCATGTCATACTGGCTGTGCTGTCATTAACACCATGTCAGACCTCTCCCCAGGGAGACCCTGCTACTGGCCCAGGAGACAGCTACAGGAAACTTAGGACAGTCTCTCCCCCTCGTGGTGAAAGCCCTCACACCCTAAGTGCTTCAAGGGGCCTTCTCTGCCTGGAGCTTATCTCAAAACTTTGAGAGGCTACTTAAATCACAAGGTTTCACTTTCCTAATCTCCCTGCAGTGCTGCTTGTGGCATCTTACAACTGTTCTGTCCATAAAAGCAGTAACTTAAACATGGGTTTTAACCAGTTGGTAATGCAGGGTTGAGATCCCCCTGAAAAGTAACTAGACATAAAATAATTCAGAGAATAACCCTGCCATGGATTCTGCAGGATTTCCTTGTGTACTAGACTGAGTTTTTCTCACCTCAGTTTTACAGAAGTAGATAGTCCAAGATCCTGCTCTTATTAAGATCCTCAGAAGAATGCAAACTAAGCGAGAAAGTATTATTTTAATAACACCTTTCTAAGACTTTGCTAATATATGCAACACAACACTGCAGTTAGGTTGCATGAAGTCTTTGGGACACCCGTTTTCATTCTGCTGTCATAGGACACATTTCACAGCACATGCACCAGATTCCCAGGGCAGGGAGGACTGACAGTTCTTGGCTCGTGCAGAGATTACATACCCACAAAGACTAAAAACATTTCTTTACAGCCTCCTGGGGAAAGAAAAAATTACCTCGGCAAGTCTTGAGTGCTTGTGAACATTCTCTCCTTTCTGCACGCTGGGAGCAAGCTGCTGCAGCACTCCTCGGCTGCTCGTGAGGGCACGGGTCAGGCGGGCAAACTTCCCCCAGCCTTGAGAAAACATGCAACATTAGACACACATTACCAAAAAAAGCTGCAAGTGTAACTCATAAAACCTCTTATGGCTAAAGGGAGAAAAAGTTGTTAAAACAGAGCAATCTGCTTTAATACTGACCAGAAGGGAGTATAATTTAACCAAGTACCAGACATAAGCAAGTCAGAAAAGTCAGCATGGTACAGTAATAAAAGCCATGACTGCTGTGACTCTGTATTCAATGACTCTACAAAAGTTCTGCCACATGAACTGCATATTTTGCAAGGATAAATGTCCACTATACAATAATCTCATATTAAATCTAATTATCAGATTTGGATCTCACAGCACTGCAGAAGACACTCCAGACTAATCAAGATGTAAGGTTAGAGTCATGCACAATAAAAATTACAGTTGTCTGTTACAGAAGTGAATCTAGCCTCAGATGCATCAAGCATAGATCTGGAATAAGCAGAGAAATATAGATAAGATAATAAAAAGCAGAGCAGAAAAGAAAAACAAAACCATTAATTTTAATATCTCTAAACAAAAGGGGGAATATACTAAGAGATTTTCTCAAACTTGAATTAAACATTTAGCAGCTTCTGGCAGAGAAGTCATATGCTGAATTTTAATTCAGAATGGTTTTTACAGTGATTTCAAATATCCCTCAAAATAGAAGACCTTCAGTGGCGGTCACAAGAGCTAGCTACAACTATAATCTTTATGAGCAGCACTTTGCCATAACAGATAGGCAGAGTATACATCTGGATATTTTTGGTATACTGAAAGGAAAATATCAGTGCGTTTAGTCCCAGTCTTGAAAAATGCTAGCACCACCTGGGAGCTCTTGAGCTCCTGCTCCTCATCTCCTACTCAAACTAAAGATGCTCAGCACTTTGAAGATTCAGTTTATAATGAGAACCTGGTTCTGGCTGGCAAACGTTGCCTACACAGCTTTCTTGTAGACCCCTTTTAGGTACTGGAAGGTGCTATAAGGTGTCCTTGGGGTCATCTCTCCAGGCTGAGCACACACAACTCTCCCAGTCTGTCTGCACAGCAGAGGTGCTCCAGCCCTCTGAGCATCTTTGTGACCTTCCTCTAAACTCACTCACCAAGTCCTTCTTGCGCTGGGGACTCGGAGCTGAGTGCAATACTCCGCGTGTGGTCACATAAGATCGGAGCCGAGAGGGAGAATCCTTTTCCTTGACTGGGGGCCATGCTGCTTTTGATCCGTCCCAGGATGGCTTTATGAGCTTCAAGTGCATCTCGCCCAGTCACGCCATCCCCGCAGGAGGCCGGCCCGCGGGGGATGCGCGGGGGATGCGCTCCAGGCGGGCACCGCGGCGGGACGGGCGCTCCGGCGCTGCCCGTGGTGCTGAAACGGGACCAGCGGGGCGCGCTCGCAAACCTCAGCCCCGGCAGGAAGCAGAACGGACCACGCAGTCCCAGCTTCGCCCGGGAACTCGAAACCTGCCTCCCCTACCACGCGCAAAATGTTTCTGATGCCAGATAACACAGACAGCTGCTTTTATTTACTCGAACGGGATTGATGGGGAGGGCATTCTACTGGAAGATGCGACATTTGGTTCAAAAGCTGAGGACAAACTTTCAGTGTGCATTTTCTTCCAAACGTTGTTCTAAGAATTGGGTTATTCAGACATACACAGAGGGAGGATGAAAAAGAAGCACCTCACTTCAACTTTCTTGCACAAAAGCACTGCCAGACAACTCTGTGCTATGACTTGTGGCTATGAATGCCGAGCACCTTCGGGTGTCCCCTTTCTTCCCAGGAGTCATCTCCTTTTGAAGCTTAACCCATTCCTCTCTCCTCAGCATCCCCAGCAAGCATGTCCTCTGCCCTAGGTACTAAACATCTCACTTGGGGGTGCCTAAATGGCTCACAAAAGAACTGTTTGCATAAACATTAGATTCACCCTCTACTCCAAACTCTGATCTGAAAGCAATATTCTAGTGTTCTAGGCAAGAGATTGTGTCACTTTTCAGCTTGGCTTTTTAAAGCAGTGTGGACACAAATTGGGAGTACATAACCTTCTTCTCTCCACACACAGGGTACCACACCTGGGAGCCCAGCTTGGAGATACTCTCACCACTGTGCCATGATTTGCCTGAAACCAAGCACTGAATCCATGTGCAACGTGTAAGAATTTCACCTTTAGCACACAACACCCTCCTCCTTGTATTGCCTTTTGGGGTTTTGGTTTTTGTGGAAGAAAAAGATAAAAATGTGGCAACTCCAACATACAGTTAGACCAGCAGACTGTGGCACAGAATAAAATAAAATAAATAGAATGCCAGTACTAAAACTTTGAATGATAACATCTCCAGTAATGCCTGAAAAGACAATAGTACTTGCTGAATTTATTTCACTTTTTCCTCCAGAACCCTAAGGACAGACATAGCCAACAGCAGGTCAGTTATCTATCCAACAAAGACAGTCCCAGTAATGGACTTAAGCCATAGGACTGAACATAAACACTAAACTTTAAGGGTCATGGAGCTTTCCAAGACAAGGAACTAAGCTTCAAAATGGTGTAAGAATATATTGGTGTCAGTCCTTCTAAATCAGAGGGACCAGATGATAGGGACTGGGATTCTCTTTCAGTACAAGCAGCTGGTATAGCTCTGCAGCCATTGTTTTCCTCTAGAAACAGAAAAAATATAAATTAAATTTAAAATCTAGTGATCTTAGGTGGTTCTAATACAGGCATATATAATCCTCAAATAAGATAAGCTCAGAAAGAAGAGAAGACAGCTTGAAATTCAGGAACCAAACATAAAGCTGGATACCACCCCATGGTAGTGCTTGCCTGTGCACTGTCTTTGGTCTCTTTTTTCAGTTCTGCAGAAAATATAATGCACAGACAAAGCAATGTGACGACATTAAAACATTTCCAGCTTCAAATGGATGGAAAGCCTTCAAGATTAACAGCACTGATTTCAGCACTCCTGCATTCCATGATGTTCTTTCAGTTTTCCACCATTTTTTCACAAAAAGATGAATAGAAATTGCTTCTGATAACACCCAAGACAAGATGATTACAAAAGCTGTCCCCTGAGATTTGTTTCATGTGGAAATATGGCATTGAAATATACTTTTATGCTATGGCATCAAAACTTTTCTTCTTTAAAGCACAAAGTTTCATTTAACAATGGCCTTAAGTTGAACTTTCTGTATTTTAAGTTGATACTCAAGCACAAAGCACTTATTATTTATTTGTAGGTAGCTATTTGTTTCTTACCACTCTTCTCAATTCATTCCTGATAACTCAAGAATTCAAACACTGGGAACTGTGTCAGTTACAGAACCTTGTTACCACATTGCTGATCCATGACTTACACAATTCAGAGAGTCAGAACAAGAAGCCATTGTCTGCTAGAGAACAAGCTTGTTTGTTCACAGGTCTGTTGTTAACACACTGTGTAAATGTGAATAAATCAAGATTCCAGCAGTCCTTGCCTCCACTCAAGCCACCTTTCTATTCCCACACATGACAGATCCTTGCTTACATCTATCCAGTTCTCTTCAGTGCTCCTTCTCTTTGAAAACTCATGACTAAAACAGTATTATTTTTCCATCTGGACTGGGAAAGCATACTGAAGGTTTTAATATACTCACTACTTCCCCTTCATTTGTTTCCTCTTTTTAAGAAAACATTTCATCCAGACGAAAGCAGAGTATATCTTAATCAAAATATTTCAAACACTGGCTCTGTTCATATAAATACATCTTTAAAAACAGAACCAAAAATCCCCCCCAAAAACCTCCAGAAACAAAAAGGAGGGGAAAAAAAAAGAGGAAACATGAATTTTCCCCTGAATTAAGATGAAGGACACAAACAAAATATTTTTTGTGTCTGTACTCCTGCTTGTTATGCAAAGGACAGCTTAGCTGCAACATGAAATAAAGGATCTTCTGCAGAGGAGACAGCAACTGATGATTGCTACAAAGCACAGAAGGTACATCATCTTGGAGGACAACAACCATTCAGCAATGGTTGATTCAGCAATGCTGAATTTGACTGCCTCTTTGTATAAAAATGAAGTATCAAAAGCAAAAATTAGGATCCAAAGGTTAGTTTTCAAGCTCTTATGAGACAGCATAGATGCTTCTAGATATGTTCACCCTGTATTCATACACTCAAAACCTGTAGAGGCAAACTTCTAACAAGCCACTCAGAGTGCAAGCACAGCTTCTATTTGTCTGCACAAATAATTGTTTTGCATAAAGCGATGCATTCCACTTTATACTTAATTCTCAAGCATCTCATATGTGGTGTGCTTGATCTTAAACCAGGCAAGACATACAGACAAAATACATTAATTCCAAATACAGTTCAAACTGTAAAATTCAGGTAAGAAGGTAACCTAGCACTTGACAACCCAAACTTATCTATGCTATAGCTTGATTTTGCCTTCTTTTATTTAATTAAATTTCTTTTATGTTTCCCTGACTTTTTTTCAAGGGGCAAGCAAGGGGAAAGAGTGGAAAGAGGTTGTTTAAAAAAATTATCAACATCACTGGCACTATTTTTAAGCAGTTTTATTTAGAATGTGCTATTTTAAAGCTGCTGTATTTAAAAGCAAGCTTACTTACCTTCCATGGAAATCATAAAATAAACATTTCTAAATTATCTGAATCAATTAAAAAAAGGTCACAATGAAAAGTCTACTTTTTATGTGACTTTCTTGTTTCATCTATTCCAATGTCTGATATTATTAATCAATTTTAAAAAAAAATAGCATGAAAAATGGTACTTGGACCTTCTCTCCCTCTGAGTCACCTTCAGGTGAAAGATACCTATTCATCTTTGTATAGTCAAACACCTGCCATTACAGCTCTACACTTTTCACTCAAGGAGCTGCATCATTTGCAGCTGAAAATCAGGCTTGAAATTGCCAGCAGGTGATAGAAAACCAAGATATACCACAGCTAAGCAGGCTTAGCCTGACAGATTAGTTGCTGTTTATGTAGTACAAGAACATGATCAATTTAGTGTTTTTCTTTACATAGACATACAGACATTCATTTTGAAAACCTTAAATGCTTTAAACTATAACATCCTGCAACTGTGCAAATAGCACATTTTATTAACATATCTGCATCTACAGGCAACCTATTACATATGAAGTACTCATAAGCATAGGAAACTGATTACACATACAAACACAGTAAAAGAAAATACTTGCTAAAGTGACTGAAGGTGAAAGAAGGAAAAATAATTGATTTAGCAATCAGTTTTCAGTTCACAGTTTTAGTTTTTCAGATTGAGAGTCCATTTGGGTTGAGAATATGAGCAACATTCCTAAGAAAATTGCCCTCTCCCAAAAGCATGCTGCAAAGTCCTGTGTAGCATTGTACATAGCACAAAGAATATGCCCTCTTCAAAGCTCATGTGTGTTAATGATTCTTAGAACAAGCTAGTACAGTTTTACCTTCTTTAGATCTTCCAAAACATTTTTTCCACTCTGTGAATCCCAGAGCTTACTACAGATGATTTTCTAACAGCTCATACCTGCCTTTTCTTCCCCCTCTCACAGTATAGAATTGCACAATGAGATCTAACATTAAAGACATGGACACACATGTAAAATTCTGTTTGATAAATCAGCTCCTCCAAGAAATTTCTCTTCTAGCCATTGAGTTATTAATACAATATCACACAACAAAATTCCTACAGCAAGTATATTATGGAAGAAAAAGGGATAAATTAAGAAAGAAAACAAAAAGTGCAGTTCCATTTATATCAAGCTTGATTTGTGTATAAAGTGACAGAGAACTCTTTACTAGCATGAAACTTCTGCAACTTTATTAATTTTAGGGGATCCAGAAATAATATTCAGAAGACTCATTTAGTGCACAAGCTCTTCTGTACATAAAGACATAGCACTCAGGGAAAGAGTGAAGAGCTGCAAATCAGTGGCCTCTAAATAATACATTCAGTTCTTCTGTTTGCAACCTCTGGTAGTCACTTTGCCAGTTTCCATGGGCCAGAGGGAGAAATTCTGCTTATCATCAACTCCTCTGCAAGTCCATGCATTTATGTGTAGGTTTAGTGCCTATACTGCTGTAGATTGCAACCACTGAGAATTATCATGCTCGCTGCAAGAACAGCATAATTTCAAGATACAAAGGAGATTTAAAAAGAAAAATTAAATTAGCATTCCCATTCTCCAACATACTTGTATTGGGAAAAAAAGTTAGTGTTTCTTTGTGTTGAAAGTGAAGGATGAACTGCCTATCTCTCCCACATTAGGGAATCCCTGTGAAAGCAGGGCACAGCTACCACTCCTGACTGCAAGTCCTGCTTATCAACTGACTAAATGAAGCAAGGGCCTTCACTACCAGCAAATAAATGAGAGCCAGCTTTACTGCATCATGCTTATTTATCTGTGCTGTCACTCCTCATCAGTATACAGTGAGCACCATTAGGCAAGGAAAAAAATAGACCCAAACTTTCTGACAGGCTAAGATTTTTGATTTTATTAAAGCAGTAAGGAACCAAACAAATAGCATTAACAGGAGAAAAAAATTACCCACATGACCTGAAAGAGGGTATGTTTGTCAAGGTTGTACTTCCTTTTTCATGGTAACAGGTGTTTCCACTTTTGAGAAACTATGTTTTTAAAGAATAACATTTTGAGAACAAATGTAAATCAGTTCATCTTCACAGTAAGTTTCCTGTTTAATTTAATACTACAAATATTATTAAATACTACAGAAATGCAAACAACAGGAGAACTTACATCCTTTTTTACCCCAGAGGATGCAAGACTCTCTAATTCTCCATAGGGTACAAAAGGTCTATTTCTGATGGAATCTGAACCTGAGTGAAAGTTTATGCTGCTGTCACAGCTGAGTTTGCTTCCAGGTTTCCAGGCTGTAGCTCAGCAAAGAGTTAAGAGCAGAACACTGCAGTGCTACTTCACTCACCAGGACAGCTTAAACCTGATTCCACTTAAGATAACTGGAATCTCTTCACATATGCTAAAGGAAACTAGAACAGGACTTTAACATAAGAAATCCCATAATAATGACAAGTAAGATCAAGTCAGGCAGAATTTAATTATTCTGATCTTTGCTAGACTCAGCCAGGGAGTTTTTGCATGCAGTTTCATACACAATTTGTACAGTGCTGTTGAGCAACATTGTGAATCCTTGAGGGCTATGCTGGAGAGTGGGTTAACAGTGTATTTTAAAGGAAGAACAGTACCTATTTACTATGTAAACTGGGCATTCTGAAGCACTTGGGGCTTTCATTAGCAATGACCCTTTCCAGTGCAGGCCAGAACAATTTCACTAAAGAAATCAGTAACCATTTCTTGCACAAATGCTATCCCCAGTGGCACAGCTACAAGCTATTTTAAAATGTAATTCTTTGGTTTGGGTATTTAAAGGACTTCAGCTCTTTCAAGACCAGGGCAAACAAACAAAAGGAGCATAAATATATAATTGTGAAAAAGACCAACCTTTACATGAATCATCCTCAATGGGCTGCTTGAAAGCCGTTATGTCATTGAAAGTGCAAAGAAATAAAACCACTTTATCCTGCTCATTTCGAATTGGAGCAATTTTCACAAAGAACCAGACAGGTGTTCCTGGAAACAAACACATCAAAGAGTTGGTCAATGGCAGGCAGTACAGTAAATGTGCCAGTTTAGATGCTTACATCTCAAATCAGCCATCTGTAAAAGCTACTTTAATGTTGTCTTTTTTTACAAACACCTATTTGGAAAAATAACAAAGCAGCTGACAAGTCTGTTATTTACGTTGTCTGCTCTGTCTCTTCTTAGCTTTTTAATCTTCCAGGAATCAACCTATTTCTAAACTTGACCTGCAAAGTTAACACCTGAACAAAAGAACTGCTTTGTGATCTCCTAGAAGAAGAGTCCCATGTATGTGGAAAGGCTGCACACAACAGTGTCTTGCAGGTTCTTGCAGGATTTGAGAACAGGCTAGCTGTGCCTAGGATGTGAGCATGACACAGAGTCTCAATTCAGGAATATGACCAGTTTGGTCGACTTTATAATTCCCTGCCAACAAAGAATGCTAAAAAAGACCATGCCCCAACTACTATAGTAGCCTATGTCTAGCTTCAGAGCTGGGCTCTGGGAGCTCTGGCCCAGTCTGTAAATCCCTCCATGCAAGGGAAAACCTTCACAAGCTGCTTTCCAGCTTGCCTTGGCCTGAGCCTGCTCCAAATCACTCCAGTGTGAAGCAAGACTCCACTGAATTCAGGAGAGAATAAGCCACTAGGACCAGAAAATATGAAGCTGTGGATGGGATCAAGTTGTACTGCATAGAACTGCACTTTTCTAATTACTGCAGCAGATGAACTGCTAATTAAAACTGCTTGAGAGATTAAAGTCTGCACATCGCAGAAGAAGATGGTCCCAAAACACGACCCTTCAGATGCTGCTGCTGCCATTTCTCCTTGACCTCTACTCACACAGATCACCTTGAGGAATCTGTCAGTCAGCCCTGCCTTTCCATATTTCTGACACTTCTCCTGAGACTGCTGAGAAGACTCTAGTGAAACCAATAAAGTTCCATGTAACAAGCCAGTGTCTACCACTCATTTCACAAGACTCACCACAGATTTTAGTGATATTTGAGTATAAGCGGATTGGAGGGCTCAGAATAAAGCACTCAGCTCCTGTGTGCAATAACATGACTTCCCTGAAGGCACCATTTTAAAGTCTGCAGTCTTAACTTTAGACATAAAAGATGACTTCTCCAACTCTGAGGTACTTCACAGTAGGGACAGTCCAGAACTCAGCCTTCAGGGAGTTTGTACATGGGTTTTCATTCTGTCCCTACACCCTCACAGATGATGAAAACAACTCATCATTGCCTTTGCAAGGACAAGAAGTAAGAGCTTGCTGTGAGCAACACTTTTTTTATGCGTCCTTTTTGAGATTTGTTAGGAGAGAAGGGTCTACATACCAGGGGCCAAAATAAGATCAGGATCAGCAGGAGCTTGACCCTCTGGGAAAGCCAGAATAAAGAGCACCACACAATCTTTGTCACTCATGTGGCAAAGTCTATTTTAGAAAGAGTGATCTTAGAAGACTATTTCTTTTCTTTCTCAGTCACAGGACCCTTCTCTGTGCTAGTAATCAGATTCTCTTTCACGTGAATTGCTCAGTATTTTAACAAGAGTGTGACATGGTATATTTCATGCAACAGTTTTTAGTAAAGGGCAACTTGTGTTTCCTGGCTGTCAAAGGGTCACAAGAAAACCTCAGGTATCTTACAAGTTGCTGTCCAAAAAAGGAAACAAAGGCAACTTTTTTCTCACCTATGTTAATATAAGAGAGAGTGTTGTTACCCGTGCCTCACCTGGCTGCTGCCCAGCCTCAGTGCTGAGCAATCTTTTCTGGCTACAGAAAGGTAGGGCATCTCCAAAACCCACAGACAGCTTCCATAAACCAGGTTCAACTCCTAAGGCTCCCACTGTGCCTGCATAACACACAAGCACTTTCAAACTCTGGCTGAGATTCCATGCCATATGTACAGCCATTTCTATAAACAGCAGGGTCTATGATGCATGGAGGCCTCTGCTCAAAAAGCAGAGAAATCCAGATGGAATCACTGGTGGCCATTTCTGAAATATGCCTGCATGGCAGAAAGTATTCAAGGGTCAACATACTCTTCTTTTTTTTTTTTTTTAAAGAGTAAACATTCCTGAACAACTCCTTCCTAAAAAGTATGGACAAACAAACATGCTAAGTGTGAAAGAAGATTCAGCAAAGTAACCGTGCCAGTAAAATCATCACTAACTTGCTAATGAGATTAGAAGACACTGCCACAAAGCAGCCAACAGCAATTTTCTAGACAGTAACACCCTTTACACTACCCTTTCTCAAGAGCTCCTAAAATTGCCTAGCTCAGTTTCTTCTTGCCTACTTGCTTTTCCCAACTTCATATGTGAACTATTCTGAGGCTGATCAAATCCATATCCTGCTTTTACAGAGACTCCTTGGTGACTAACTGCTCTTCATTTTACCCACTTCAACACCCTTCACTAACACTGCAACTTTTTAATCAGCCAGGATCTCCATCAACAGCCTTGCTTTTTGATCTTTATCTACATGTACTTTTTTTGATTAGGGATTTTTTTTCCCCTCCCCAAACCACTTTGTACTGTTTTACTACGTCAAGCTGTGGCTATTCTGCTACAGGCTGCTCACAATATTAACCATTGAGGCTGAATTAGACACTCAGTTTCTTCTCTGCCTCTCATAGCTATAAAAACTTACTACTGTGTTTTTGAAGATGCTGTACTAAACACAGAAAGGATGCAATTCACCCTCCTATTCTGGCTATTTGTCAGATGCATGACGTCACCTTCCCTTTATGATTATGCTATAGTATGTTGTTGTAAGAATTTCTGAACATGTTCTGAATGCAGCAAGAAGACTTTTCCCAATAACCTGCTGAAGGCTGCTGCAGGGCAAGGAGCTTTTATCAGCAGGGTTTTTACTTTCTGACTCCCTTGACTCCCACTCATGTGTTGCATTATTTATAGGAAGAAGGAAGACAAAACACTTTTTTACCTAGAACAAAGTGTATAACTTAGTGATACGCCCCACAGGCTAAAAGATAGAGCCAGATGTTCTTGACAGCTAAAAGTAGGTGTGTTTGATGAAATGCACAATTTGGGTACCCTTGTAATTTCCAGAGTATCACCATCAGAGCAAAATGCAAAATCAAAATGGCACACGGGGCCTGCAGAAATCATCTTCCAGTTTGGGATCTACACTGTAACACTACAAAGACAGAAATAAGTAGATGGAAAATTCTGTATCTGCCTCCACAACATTGTATTTTCCCTGCCATGCATTACCTAACATCTTGTCAGTGTCTCTTGTGAATAGGAGACAAGTGGATATAAAAATACAGTCATGAGGTGAGTGCTCAGAGTGCTGGCTTACACGGGTTTTCCACAGTGCTCTGCAACCAGGAGCTCATTCACAGCAGAACTGGGATCTGGAACGTGGGAACACACCAAATGGCTCAGCCAAGAAGTGGCCATGCTCAGCTTTTGTGCTGCATACTGGTTTAATTATCAGAAGAATTTTACTTCTTAAACAGTTTATTTAACTATTAAACAGGAAAGCCTAAAGTATAAACTACTTATAAATCAGGTCAGAAACCAGAATTTCAACGTCCTACAGGCAGCCCTCATGCTCTTGGTGTCAAAGCTAACATCCCTGCTCAGCCAGACAAGCATGACTAGCAAGAGGCACAAAAACGGCCATTTTAACGAAAAATGTGATTTTCAGATTCAGCCTGTTGTTATTCAGGAGTGAAACTGCAGCATGTTCCAGAGTTCTCACAGCAAAACAAGAGTAACTTCCTAGTCTGCACTGATGCACAGCCACACAGAAAGTGTTTACCAGTGTTTCCAACAATACATCTACTTCCATTTACGTTTTGTCTTTGGTCCTAGCAACGTCTCTCCCTGGTAAAGTTCAGTGATAATGCCAGTGCACAAACTAAAAAAAAAAGTAAACACTCATGAGCTACATTGGCTTCTGTTAGATTTGGAATCAGCAGTGAGAGAACCTAGAATATGTCTAGTGGCATAACACCAATCATGCTAGAAAAGGGAATGCCCCTTCAAAGCTGCAGGACAAGCAGTGTGGACAACTGAGAAGAAATGAAAATCTACAATGAATGCCTGACAATAGCCATAGGACCAGCCTGGCTCATGGAACCAAAGCTATGCAGCCAATCCAGAATTAACAAGTGCAGCTCTTGATGGGCTTTTATGGCCTAAGCACAGTACTTATGGTGTTGCCCTAAAGCAAAGACAATTTTAAGGGCTGTTATTCAAGTCTTCTCCAGACTAACACACTCTAAATGTCTGAATTCCTCACAATTTCCCATCTGAAAGACAAATATCTCTTCCCTATCCTTTTTTCCAGTCCTGTGTCTTTCAACAATGATAAGTTCAGGTTCTTGCTGGGCAGTAACACCAGCATTTCACATGCTATTTAACTTTGGTTGAAGTCTTTCAGAAATTCTTACATCAAAGTGAAAGAGATCTTAAAGTTCTATTCCAGCTTCTCCACAAGCATACCATTGAGCTCTCCTAAGTTTTCCCTCCTGCCAAACAAAAATAGACTGTATGAAAATCCAGACCACTGTTTAAATGTGCTCTTTGCCCACACCTTGAGCCATTTAACCAAAGATGCCAACTGTTTTTCAAAACTACAAAAAGCATGGTTTAAATAAAACTGGAATACACAATTTTCCTTTCCACTAATTAATCCAAAATTAATTTTAAAATACAATGGAAAAAATGTTTTGACAATTCAGCTGACATCTACACTGCCATTAATGAATGGGGCAAGTTTCCTCTAAGCAGCACAACCTCTGCATTACTTGATAATATCTCAGTCAAACAGTCATCAGACACATATTTTCCTGGAGGGAAACAGTCTAGCAGTATGGAAATAGAAACATGTGCCATTTCTCCACCAATTCCTACATGCAGCAATACAGACAGCAGGAATTAACTTATATTAACAGCATGGCTGACCATTACAGCCACCCCTTTTAGAGTTTCACTTCTTCCCAGGTACTCAGTAGGAGATTGTTTCTCTCTATCCCACACAGACTGAACAATTTGTCCAATGTCAAACTAGCAAACCAGCTGATGAGGTGTGATCAGAGAGAGTTTGGCAAGCCATTATACCCACATAGATTTTAACCAGGTGTCCAGAGAAGCCCATGACATTTGACCACACAAGCAAAGAACGAAAGTCTTCCTATAGACCCTAGCTTTGAGCAGAGAGTGCACCAAATGAGAACAGACCAACTCAGCCTGCAGCTCACCACCCTTTTAAAGAGTAAACCTTTAAAATACACTCCCACCACTTCTAAAGATGTTACCTTTGTGTCTTCTCTATCTGGTACTGGGATGCCATAGCACCTAATGCTTCTAAAGGTCAGACCTTTGCATACTAAGATAAGAAAAACAGTTTTAGTCCCCAAAGGTGGAATTGCTGTTCACAATGGTTATCCTATGACACTGAAACAGCACAGTAGAAAACAAGGTTCAGCACACAGTCTTGTGCTGCAGTAGTGCTGGCACTGCTCACCTGATTATGAGTTCTCTGAAGAACAAAATATGAGTATACAGAAGACACAGTAAAGTTTTGAGATCTTCTTTCCATTTACCCCAGGAAAAATACTTAAGAATTACTACTGGGAATTCTGTACATATTTATGGAGATGACAGGTGGCCTTGCTCGCCAACACATTTAAAGACAATGACCAATGGGAATTACCAGAGTCCAAAATCTTTAATTCAACCTTGCTGAAGGTAACTGAACTCACACAGATGGATTTCACAGGAGATGCAGGTGTGCACACTGCTTGACAAATAATGGAGCTACACTGCAGTGAGAGCTTGAGGAGGATACGTGTCACTTGACTCCAGCACCCTCATTCTTTCCTGCTTCTCTTCCTATGCTACAACATGGGTTAGCAAAGGTTTCCATCTGGAGACACTACAGGCACAGCACACACAAGTATAAATGGGTTTAGATGGTTTGAACCAGTAACAGTTATGAGAAACTCTTTAGTGGTGGGCAATCACAGGTCTACCACCCTGAAGTGAATTTTGCTGCCTATAAATTAGGATGGGGTTGTTTGCTTTTGAATCTCTATAGAAAGCACTGGTCCCAAAGATAAATGCAAGTAGAATCTAACAAATCACTATTTTTGATTTGTTATTCTGTGACATCTGCAGGCTTTCTAATACATTGGGGGAAGAAGGGACAAAGAAGGAGGGGAGAAGATGGTGCAAATGTTAAAATGAAAAATTTAAAAATCAAATTATCAAATTAAAAAATACACACACACACACAAATATTAATGCTATTAAGGCTGTTAAACATTCAAGCACCCAGAAAACAGGAAAGTGAAGCCCAGCACAAATTGGAAATGCATCCCAGCCTTTGGGACTCTCACCATAATATGTCTACTCAGCAAAGAGCTACTGCTTCACCAAACTGCACTGCAGTATGCAAAATAGTTACCTACAGCCAAGCCAGCATTCTGGCAAGCATTCTTCTGGTCCTATCAGTAAAGAACTTCTGAGACATAAAAAAAAAAGGTGTGTTAACACTCCCTCTGCAGCACAGCTGCAGACCATAAGCAATGGGAATGCCTCTGCTCAGACAGGGGACACTTGAAGACTCAGATCTAACTCTTGATGCACTTCACCTTTGACGAGTTCACCCCACTTCAAATATTGTTCCACTAAAGCAGGTCAAGTACTGCATAGAAAAAGGGGTTAGATTTCTATTGGACAGCACTTCTTCAGGGGCAGATAGAAGCAAGTGAATTTTGTATTCTTACATAAATTTACTTCATCAATAGTGAAAGCAAGTGCATATAGAACAAGCCTACTTTTGCACTGCCTGTATGCCAGACCTACATTGTAGATGGAACACAAAACAAAGAAAATCCAGGCTGAATTTATTCAGCCATTTTTAACTCATGAGGCTGACCATAACTTGTAAAAACAAATAGCTGACAAAGTCTCATAAGAAGTTAGATGCTTAAAACACAGCAATTCAAGTAAGGCAAGAGATGACTAAGGTTAGATATAAAATATTTTATAATACACTAGCTGTACCGTTCCTTGAAATAAGTTAATTTATCTCCACTGACTTCAGATTTAGTAATGTTTTAATTTTTCCATATAAAAATAAACAATACTTCTAGCATCACTGGGCACTCACATCTAATTAAACAATGGAACTGAAGCTCTCATGTGAAATTACTGTCAGTCTTTCTGTTGTCATTTTGCAGTCCTGATTAAAGAAAGCTTTTACTTTGTCTCCTTCCAGGTATGATAATGAATCCCCACTGAATGCAACTGGATGGCATCAAAGCAACAAAGACAAAAATCTGATGGCTATGCACCTGTTTGCTCTAATTGTTTCCAGTTATCCTGAAGAATCTCTGTATTTCTGGGAAGCAATTCTTCCAGGGAATAACAACAATTTTTTACATATCTGCTAAGTTATTCAGGGCCTAGCCCAAGGAATCATCAAATCTCTATCACATCTTAATTTCAAGTTCTGAAAACAGGGAGTATAGTCACTTTTGGATGTGGGGAGGACTGGACAAAGCAAGGGCAGAGGCAGCATCCATAAATGCAAATATAATGAAGGCAGGAAACTGTATGTTGTTTTGAGAGTTAATACTGTGAACTGCAATGAAGTTTGTGGATATACCATACCTATCAGCAGCTGGATGGGGTATTCTTATCAGACAACCAAGTAAATACTAACAGTGGGTCACCACCATGGAGAGTGCCATGTAAAAAAACCATAGCCTATTACTTCTAGTAGAATCATTAAATATCTCAATCTGCTTTGACATGTAAGACCAGGGAATAATTGTTTCTCAGAGAAAAAAAAAATAGCTGCTCCACCCAAAAGTACAAGATTGACTTGCACTACATACATCATTATTAACTCAAAACTCCTATTTTGTTTTCCTTTGTTACTCCAAAAGGATAGAGACTGTACTGTTAAAACAGCCAGAATTACATGAAATGTGCAGGCTTTGGAAAATGTACCAATTATCCAACAACTCAAGACTGGGAAAAAAAATTGCTATTTGTCATGTCTGTTAGTTTATAAGGAGGCAGTAGACAGGTAAAGAACAAGAAAAATCTATTTCCCTGGCTAATTTGAAAAAGAAAAATAGAATGAGGAAATAACAGAGACACCAAAGAGAAGAAACAAAGAGCAGGAAAAAGGATGTCTAACAAAATTCAGGGGCCTTTCCCAAGATTTCAAACTGAGAGCTGGTTAGAACATATCAGGTTCATTATTTGAACTATTGCCATAGTTGCAGGCAGAGGTAAGGAGACCACAAAGAAAAGGCCACTTAGCAGTCTGGGTGCTAAGTGACTGGTAAATAGGACAATGTTTTTCGGTGATGTGGCTTATATTGAGAAAAAGTTCCAGGATGTCCCCTTTTTGGTATTTTTCAGTTAAAACTCTCTAGTGTTATTAGTCAATCCCTGTAACAGTAGTTAATGTATCTCAAAAGCTGCAACTCTAACAAACATTAGGTACTCTGCAGTTTGTTAAACTTGAAAGCAAGCTCTGTGCTTCCCTTTTTCCCATGCCTGTGACCCTCTGTGTACAGAGCAGAGCCATGGCAGCTCATCACACAACACAGCTACGGCACAGCTGCACTTCACTCGGGGCCACCTCTACTCCGAGGAGTGCGCTGCAGCCCAGGAATATTCCTCACTCCATGGTTACCTTGCTTTAAATCTGCATAAAAGACAGAGAGGCCCCAGGCTCTACTGCAGGCCATATGCTGCAGCATGCCAGAAGAGTAGCTGCATCATCTCTTGGTGCCAAATCACTGATAACTAAGAGAGAATTCCAGACTCTCCTAGATCCCAGGACTGCAGCTTATTTACTTGGGTTTGGATGCATAGATGTGAGCTGCATATGGTCCCCATGGCCACAAGCTGAGCTAGGAACAGAAATCAGCTTTCAGAAATAGGTAAATATTGGAGGCAGGTAGCCCTAGGAGGAAAGCAGCACAAAGCAGGGCCACAGAGACTGTGCATACAGGCAGTACCAACTTCATTATTAGAAGGCAAAATTGTTAAGAGCAAAATAAGTTACATAATGCAATTTTTTCAGCTTAATATCTGGCTAGGCTGAAGATATCATTGTATTTACACTTCAGGTGACATAGATTAAAGTAGATTAAGTATTTTCATCTTCATTAAGTAGATGAAAATAATTGCATGACATAATCCACACTAGATGAGACACCGAGTTTGGGAAAAGTAGCTCATCTGCTGATATGTGCAGTTAAAGACAGACTGAATTTCTTAGGAAAAAAATGACATGCCAATTAAGTCCAAGACAAAAGACATTTCATCTGAAAACATCAGAAGTAGTTCAGTTTCTAAAACAAAAGATGGGTTCTTTTTATTCCAAAATTACTATATACTGGCTTTACTTAGTTGTTAAAAACTAAGAAAGTATGTTCTCTGTAGTGGAAACTTGCCTAAACTTAGCTTGTGTACTACCATTGTTGATGGAATCTTCAGTGTTGTCTTAAAGCATCACAGACAAATTACTCTAAATGTCAGAACAAATTAGAAAACTTCCTCTCCCTCCCTGAGTGACTTTCATCTCTAATGTTCTCATTTCTCCCTTTCAGATCAAGTGGCAGAACTGGGGCTTATTTAGCCCTGCATAAAGCACTGTCCTCCACGGTGACAGAATTGCAGCTTACACTGTAATTAAGAACAACTTTACACACCTACATTAATGAACAAACCAATTGACTACTTACTGTTCTTCTTGTACATCAAGATTTCAAAGGAGTTCATCTCATAGTTCTCAAATGTTTGCCGGACCTTGTCAATTGTATCTTTATCTGTCAGCTCTCCATACATAAAACTGCAAATAAATGGAGAAATTCAAGTCAGATACCAGACAAAGACACAAAACCATTTGTTTACCCTGTAAAAGAGACCTATTTAGAAATGGCTCTTCTTTGATTTTGTTTCACCTGGAAAGACTATTTGATAGACGTAGCCCTAGGAGATAAAAGACAAAACTGGAATAAACAGATTACTTTTCTCCTCAAGCAACAGGCACAACACTACAAGCTATTTAACAGAAAATAAATCTGTTCTCAAATACCTGCAGGTGCTGCTTTTTTGCATAACTTCTGCTCTGTGATATCCTGATAACTTGCAAAATCCATCGTTGCTGTACACAATGGGCCAATCCACAATCTGGGCATTACCCAAGACAAAATTAGTATCTGTATGAAAAAAACACATCAGTTAGACATTAGCCAAAGCTGTGGTTGCATTAGGGGAAATACTCATTTCAGAACCCAATCTCAATTGCTTCAGCCCCTGCACGATTTTCCCAGATATCATTCCCACTGCAGTCAATAGGATTATTTCTGGTTTTAACTTTAAATAAATTTTTATTTTTAAAGAAGCGTTAATTACTCAGAGCATAAATAAAACACACGATGGTTAGGCAGATAAAATTCATCTCTTGACTGAAGACAGATCCACTGTTACCCTTTGTGCCACATGGACTGATCCACATGGCACTCAGTTTGAATGTGAAGCCTCTTCCAAGGTGGCCAAACCAATACATGAGCAAGACTTCTCCTCCCTGAATGCAGACACAGGGGCTCCTCTCAACACTGCCTTCACTGCTGGCCACGCAAGCTCAAATACTTGTGTACAAGCACAGCACTCCAAACTAAGGGCCAGCAATTACACTGGTAGAAGGAACTCCTTGTTTGCAATACAAGCTAGAAGGAGATTCAATCAGTATGAAAAAAAAAAATAAAAACAAACTAAGCAGGAGTCATGCCTCCATTCTTGCTGGGGCTGTGCATGCCACATTTTTTATGATTGCCAACTCAGACCTACATCTGCGCCAAGACAGACAGCCGTGCTGCTCCCTGGGCATCGGCAGGCAGCAGGAGATGGTGGCTCCTGTCACAGCTGCAGAAACCCTCTGGCTTTTGGAAGAATGGCTGGCCAGTCACATGAGATCAAGAGGCACTCATTTCTAAGGAGAGCCCTTACAGGAGGCCACCACACTGTCTACTTTTCAGTATCAGCTCCCAGCTGCTCACACATCCATAGATGTCATTAATGCTTCTTCCAACCAAATGACATTTTACCTATTAATTGCAGAGAGTTTAGTGTGTGTCAGTTTCCCCTTTCAAAATCTTTCACCCCAAACTTCAAGTGGGTTTAAATAAAGCAGACCTGTAGCTGCCTAAATCTACTGCCCAATTCCACAAGCATGAATCAATGTATTTTTATACTCTCTTTAGAGTGAAATCCACCAGTAATATAATTTCAGGATATTTTAGCTGCTTTGTTTCTCACAGTCCCTTTTAAATACCATGGGTTTTGCTTAGTTGAAGAACTTTCTCCCCAAAACAATATACCTCTTTTACCCCTTCCTACAAATAAGTAAGCCAAGTCATTTCTCACTGCTAAAGCAAGTGCTTTTGAGTGTCTCTTATAAACACTACATTAGACTGTGTTTGGATATTTTAAAATTTCATCAGGAAGTACAAAAAAATGGCCAAAAAAAAGGGCAAATACAAATGTTAGGCGAGGTCCTGCCCTGATCTGAACAGTGTTATTCCATGCATGAATTGCTTAAGAATTGTTTCTGACTACCTTCCCTTCTCAAAAGGTAACTTTCCCTTCTCTCCACCTCCTAAAGAGTTCCTGTTAATAATTTGCCTGCCTTTCACACTTAAACCTTACTGTCCTCAGATAAATAATCTCTTAATTTTTTCATTGAAGGCTATATAGGACTCATTTCTGATAACCATCACTGTGATAATACTACTTTTATCTAGCCTTGCAAGGCTTCTGTGAGTTAAAACAATGCTCTTGTCTCCTATGTACAGGTGAAAACAAAGCCCTAAATCCACAAGGGATTTAAGCTCCAAAAGTTGAGACTGCAACAGTCTAGTCCCTAGATGCCCAGCTCTCAAGGTCTTGGGAGCTGGAAGCTTTGTGAGTAGTGTTGGAGAGGAGAACTGAAAAACTTTAACACGGCAAGTAGAAATCTGACCAAGTTAAACCATAGAAAACAATGAAAAAGGGGGATATAAAGTTGGGTTTTTTTCCCTTTCCCATGTTTGTTACAATACCTAATATTTTAATCTAAGCCAAGTTCCCAGAATAGTCGATTCTTTGCCATTATTGCAGGAGCTGAAGAGTCATGTTCCCACTTATGTTTTGGCCCAGCAAAGCCCGATTTTTTTGGACAGACAGTTTCCAAAGGATGCATAGAGTACACATTTCTCTCCCCAAACAGCAGTTTGGACATTCTCCTAAGAGATGCAAGCTACCTTAAGGCAGCAAAAGATCAGCCATGATTTCAGCTCTTGAATGACTGTTCTAATGATCAAGCTACCACAGTGAACAGATGTCAACATCCTCACCACATAAGTTTTTAAGTTAGTATGACCTGGCTGTTTTATTTTATGCACCCCTATTAGTCAACACTGGGTGAGCCTCTCTAGCATGTAGAGGTACAATGTTTCATGAGAGTCCAGGCTGGGTTTAGTAGTGAGTTAGTTAGCTGCGATTGTTATGTACCCATAAAGCTTTAAAGGAAAAATTTTGCACAACTATCAAACCAAAGAGCAAGTCAGAGATTTTAATGATCCCATTGTTTCATAAGTGTCTCTCCCTTCTAGCTAATTCCAGCTTCATACATCTTGACCTTTCTTAGATCCGGGCTTTACACAGCAAACCCACCTCATTTCTTCAGAAGTGTCTCTGACAACACTGTTTGCAATGTGTAAATTCTGGCAAGACACAGCATAAAATAAGGACTCCCATTTATAACTTCACTGCATGGCTTGTTCTGACAGACAGCCCAGAAGTAGAAGGGCTGTTCTTGTTGCTATCACTTACTTTCAATTGTGCTGACATCCTTGACAATGTGCTGCTTGAGGACAGCTCATAATCTGGTAATTTTTGCTAACATAAGAAAATACTGAATAACATCCACGAGGCAAATACTGTCATTCCATCTGCAGGGACACAGGGTCCCAGAGACCAGGAAACAGCTGTGGCTTTGTTACACAACAAGCATGAGGGATGCTCTAGTGAACTCTGCATATCACAGGGCAGAGACTCTCAGGGATTCACAAGTAGGTCAGCAAGGCCAGGAAAGGAGTTGGCCAGAGGAAGACCATGAAGAAATCCACTGCTAAATTCTCTTCAAATACAGGATGAAATTGGCATAATAGTAATAGCAGCAGTATCAAAACTATTTAGTGACTTGAAGCACTTCTTTGAAAGGACTCAGTGAACTCCCCTACCTGAAAATTAGTTTCTATCACAATGGCACCTGTGTTACCAGTATTGCCTGGCCCAAGAAGAAGCTGTCAGCATCACCGACCTTTCTTATGAACTCCAAGAAGACATGAACTAGAACAGGAAAGGGCAGGCTCATATAAAAGACCTGGGCTTCTGGCTTGTGTTGCATTTGGCACAGTCTGAACAAGACCATTGGGAGGCAAGGAAATATGCAGAGATGCAGCACAGAGCACAGTGTGCTACAGAAACACAGGTAAGAGCTGTAGCATCACAAAGGCAGCACAATTACTTGCATGAATAGGGCAGGCTTCTGCAGCATGGGTTACTTTGTGAAGTGCATCACTTCATATTTTCTAGCCTGCATTTTCCCCAGGTTAGATGTCCTTACTGCAGTATACCCATGTCAGCATCTACACACTCAAATGTCAGATCCAGTTTGGGTTATCACTTTAAAGTATACATGGCCACTTAAAAGCAACAAGAAAAACATTTTAGCTCCTTCCAAAATGTAAGAATGGATTTCACTCAGTCACTGAAACCAGTACTTTCCTCCACTCAGAAAACAGACCATCACAGAAGAGTCAAAAAATGTCTTTCTAAATAACCTTGGTCCTTTTAACAATAACAATCATAGATGTCTACAACATCCATCTTACCAAAACTACTCTATCTACTGAATCCTACTGTTACATTTAGTACTTTGTTTAACCAAAACTGTCCATCAGCTTCCAAAATTCCTGTAGATAAGCTGCACTCACAGTCATTTATCTGGCCATGACTAACTGACTAAGGAGTGGTCACCTCCTTACACCAACGTGGATCAAGTTACTGAAATGTGTCCCCCCTACCATTCATTTCCCTGCACAGCTACGTATTCTCTCCCACTGCATCCCAGCCTGTGCTGTAACATGGACCTTGCCAAGATCCATGAGACCTTTCACATCTTTCCAGAGGCCAGCACACTGGCTCTACCTTCCCTGTCCCACCAGTGATGCACAGGTGGGCATCACTGGGAAACAGTGGTAGAAGTTCAGAGATCAACAGCCAAACATATTCCCACAGCACTGCCAGGCACATTCCCACACTGAAGGTGCTCCCTCACTGCACAGAGGAAGCTGAGGGGAAACCTCTGCCCAGGCAGTTCTAGTGCAGACCTCAGTAACAAGAGAGGCTGGTGTCCACTTTCCCATATTTGGGTCTGTCAAATCCCCCATGGTGCTTGAGTTTGTGTAGTGCACAAATGGGATTTAAATAGATCAATATGTTTTCCCACAGTACATTTCATCGGACAAATACAATACTCAAAAGTTTTGTTCCCAATTTATTCCCCCCTGAGTAAAAGGAGAACCAGGCTCAGCATGGTGGGAAGACATGCTCCTCACCAAACTTGCTTGTTCTCCCATGGGAGAGGGAGGAGGAGAAGGAGGAGAAGGAGGAGAAGGAGGAGAAGGAGGAGAAG